>JAXGGA010002712.1:0-116149 GCA_038373865.1 Uloborus plumipes
TTTGTGCTTCAGGTATAAAATTTCATGCTCTCACTTAAAAGTTTTTTCTGCTTTTTAAGTGTCAAATGTTTAATCACCTCAAAAACACTTTGAGTTAAAGGAAGTAAACTTCGAGATATGGAGGAAAATTAACATAGAATTGAAGACAAAGGGATCGGGACCTAATAAGAAATTCGAGTTATAGTGATATTCGAGTTCTCGTAATTCGAGTTATCGAGAATTGACTGTGTTTACATATAAGTGGGCGTGGTTTTTTATCTTTTCCAATGAAATTGAATTGTGTTTGGATTCTTTGCCTTTCCCCCCCTGGAAAAACTTGAAATGACGGCCCTGGCTGCACTGAATTTTTCTATAGACCCTTAGAAATAATGTATTGCACCTTTTGTTTTTTTGTTGATCTCCGATTATGTTGCTTTTCTGCTTTGTTTAGTTTCTGCTCCAAGGTGAATGTTTTATGCCTTAGAAATGATAAGTTTTGAAGCATTTTATCTTTGTGTTTGGCAAATGAATGAAAGTGTCTTAAGGGCTTTCCACACGCAACAGGAAATCAGAAGGAGTTCCTTGAGCAGCCAGGCCTTGAGGAAATCCTTTATGTGTGTATGGTGAGTTCTGTTGAGATATCCCCGCGGATCTCTGGACTCTTCTCTTTTGAGGTTTTGCTCAGGGAATTCCTTTCAGGTTCTCCTCAAGGAAGCCTTTGGGTTTTCCGGAGCGTGTGGAGGGCTCTTTAGTTTTTTCGAAATTTTTTTAAAGTATGTAGGATTTATTTAGTGGATTCCAAATTAACTTTTTCCTGTGTTTAATTTTTTCCTATTGCTTGCAGGTCCAAGTATTCTGTACAACTTCAAATCTTCTAAAAAGCCACTGATAAAATTAAAAATCCAAAAGCGAGCATCTCGTAAAAGCCTGGGTGATAAGTGCGTGACCTTCAGTGAGTGCCCACCCATAGCACTATGCATGGGTGGTATATGTTCCTGCCCATATGACTATTATAGCTATACTCCACTATCTCAACCAGAAATGGCTGTTTGTCGAAAAAAGATAAAATTCGGCTTCTTTTGCTCTCTTTCAGAAGACTGTTTAGGATATGATTCCAATTCGCTTTGTTCTGATGGCATATGCAAGTGTATTAATGGAACGCATTACATAGGATCTCGTAACTTACTTCCATACCATAAGCGGTGTTATAAAATATTAGAAAGGGAAGGTGATATATGTGAAATCGATGAACAGTGCAGTCGACTGGCCGATAATCACCACAAGTGTCGTTGTGTTGGTAGATGCGATTGTGCGAGCATCAATCGCTATGCAGGATGCAGTATTTGTCATGAGAATATAAAAAGAACGTTTTTTGGCGGTGCCGCATTTATTGCGATTTTACTCTCCTCCCGAGTGTTCTCGAAGATAAGAACGCGAACTAGCTCTCGGCAACAGCAGAATATCGCCTTGAATGGTACGAGAGACAGATGCTACCGGTTGAATACGAGTCGTACGGTCCCGTCGGTGTCGTACACGCGCAGTAATCTGAGAGCAAACAGGCACATCACTACTTCTTTGCCCGATGTGTTTTTAATCGAGAGCCATAGCCTGATAGGTATTCATTCCTCGAACACAACAGACTTTTATCCCCAGACCAGTCCATCTACGACAGACCACTCTGGGGGAAGAAATGAAGATGCTCCACCTTCTTATGAAGACATTGTTGGAGACGATCGCATTGTGTGGAATGAACCACCACCAGCTTATCATGAAGTTACTGCAAAAAGTCCATAAATTTCACTACTTTATGTATTAAGAAAATATAAGCTATGCTATATGTGTCAGAGAAAACCCTTTATAACTTGCATTAGGGCAATTCCGTTTTAATAGACGTATTGATTCTTGCACATAACACGCTAGTTCAAACACTCCAAACATGTTAAACCCTTGTTGCATTGGATGAACTTAATGAAGAGTGAACTCTACTACTTCTATCATGGAACTCCCATAATGGGGGCCTCGATCCACCCAATTAGAACTTCCATCGGGCCAGTCATTTAGGGATGTCAATTGCCCCCCCCCCCTCGTCTTTGAGAAATCAATATATTTATATGTAAGTGAATGTAGTTTTTGTTGTTTTCCAATGAAACTGCATTGTGTTTGCACCCTTTGACCTCCCCTGGGAAAACTTGAAATGATGGGCCTCACTTTTAGTATTAATTTTTGGGTAAAAATATAAAAACATTTCTTCTTCAGCCAATAATGAATAAGTTATTGAAAATGTGGAATTTTAATAACTCTAATCTGCAACGAAATCACTTTCCATAGGAAAATATCCTGCTAAAGCAGAGAGAGAACATCTGAGGCCCTTAATATGAGCCCTTAAAATTTTGCATATGGGTGCCAGTGTGTGGCTTCTATACTGAAAAAAAAAAAATAAATAAAATAAAAAATAAATAAATTTTTTAAGTAAAAAAATAATTTAATAAAATAAATAAATATTCTTCTGAAAATCTTCAAAATTTTCCAACATTACATTGGAAGTAGAATTCATGTTCCTCACACATAAAGTGCATGCGATGAATCAAGGATCTTGTATATTTCAGACTTCGTAGAGTGTTTTGTGTAACAGGTGATACATCTGTCATAACGGGATTGCCCATTAGTATTAAATCTTTAAAAAAACAAACACATTGTCTTTTCAACAATTCTTCAAATTATTTGAAACCAAAACATTCAGTAGAATAAGATCATCTGTCTTCATAAAAATCTTCTCTACTGCTTAAAGATACATGAATTAATAAAATTTTCGAATTGCAAATCATAATAAACATTTTATATGTCTTGGCTGCTTAGAAGGTTAACAGTTGATTTTTCTGCAAATGCTCAAAGGGAAATGACATATGATACTCTTATTATAGGTCAGAATAAATGCTTCATAGGATGTTTTAACCTGTTAACCGGGGAATTAGCTATTGCTCAACTCGTTTCACAATAGGGACTTTTTTTTCGCAGCGATAAGTAATATCACACCACAAATAATAATTCACATCTCAGTATGTAAATAATACAACATAATAATAAAAATATATAAAACACTGAAATGCACAATAAGAATATACGAAAAATTTCGTCATGCCCATTGCTGTAGGCTTTTATGTATGACGAAATATTTCGTCATACCCAGTTAACAGGTTAAAGAAAACTACAATCTTTCTGATTTTGGTAATTTCCAACAGTACATTATTATAATCACCTTTTACATATGTTTTGAGTACTTGTTAAAAAAATGTTTTTGTGAAATTATGATACATATTAAATAATTATTTAACTAAAATGTTAAAAGTGCTTCTTAGAAAAAAATAGATATTAATGCATTTATATTATTCTAGTATTTACGAAACGAACTCTTTACCGGGATTAAATATTAAACACTATGAACAATTCTAGCTGCAGCAAAGACAAAGAAAAAAGTTAAACCTAGGTATGGCACAACTTTTAAATATATTTTTATAACAATAGATTGCAGTATATGTATTAAATTTTCTTGTAGAGACCTAGACTAACAACTTAAATGAATATAATTGTCAATTGCTGAACTTTTTAAAATCACCCTCTGAATGATTACTCTTCAAATACATTTATTGGGCCATTCCACGGAAAAGCCGCTATCTTTTCCCGCTCGTGAAGCTCATGCATTTCATTAAAAAGTAGTGATTTTAAAGAGTCATGAACAAAGTTTTGTTTTTTGAGAAACTACAAACCTGTGTAGAATTTCTTAGGCAAAAACTTTGCTCATTACCTTATAAAATGACTGCTTTTTAACCCATTTATGCCCAGTAGCCTAAAAACGGGACGCTTGTTAGTTACTGCATACAAAAAAACCTGTAATGGGTACATCCTTTTACTAAAGCTGTTTTTCACAAGTTAAATAGTCCTTCTTTTTGAGAAAACCAGTTAGAGCCACTAGTTGGACATCAGAGTTTATATTTATTGACAGCTATTTTCAGTCAAATCAGTCAGGCAGCGATCCAGCATGGGTAGCCACAGAAAGTAAGTTTTTGCAAGCTTTTTTTTTCATAAAATTAAACTATTTTAAAATGATTTGCTTAAAAGTTATTACAGATGCCTTCTGTAAGGTTACTTTGCAAAAGTATAAAGTCAAGTAAGGTCATATTTTGCGCACATATCTGCCTAGTGTCTCATAAACAGGACATTAAATAACTTAATAAATATGGCAACGGTGATCTATTTTACGCCTAAAATGTATGTAAACCATTCCAAGGAAGAGTTTTAAGCAGATAAAAATTTTTAAAAAATTGTGAAAAAAACTTGGGCATAAATGGGTTAATGAAATATATGAGCGTCACACGTGGGACGAAGTGGCGGCTTTTTGTAGAATATCCCTATTGTGCTTGTGATAAAGGGGTTTCTCTATTGAAAAATTTAGTTCTATGCTATAGACTGTCTCAGATATTTTTGCCTTTTTATTATAAAAAGCCTTAAACAAATGGGAACAGATATAATTGTATCTTATCTCAGTTAAGAATTACTGTATGTTTTTCATAAATAATATATGCGTAGCTGTAGAATGTCATTACTTCAGGGCCATTGTTTGGTATTTAGTTTTCAAATACTGAGCACAATATATTTCTGTCTCGTAGAAAATCTCAAACATGAACCGTCATTCTAAACAAATGAAAATTTCTAAAGAACTTATTTTACATTGGGTCATTTGGTTCTAGTGGAACTTCCTCTTTGTTAGCTAGATTGCCTTATTCATACTTTCATTTTCAGTGCAAATTTGTCAATATTGCGCCATTCTCTGAAAGATATTTTGTAATGTAGCTTGTGATTTATTAGAAAATTAAATTTCTTTATATACATGTTTTAGGTGTTTTTTTTTTTATATTTAAATGTTCGGAATTTGAAATAGTGCCTCATGTTCATATGCAAAAACTTGAATATACTCTAGTCATGTTTATTTGTCTGCACCAAAGAATGGCCCTGACCATGTCCATTTTTTATTACACTTGTTCATATTTTATTTTATTTTATTTTATTTTTTATTGTCTTTTATACTGTTTAGGATGTGTTGTAAGATTTCAGTTGAATTGCTAAATATAAAAGAAATGTCAAGCTTGGCAGGAGTTCCACCCCCCCCCCCCCAAGAGCAAAATCCACTCCCCTGCCCACTCCTCCTACACAAAAGAAAGGAAAATATTCCTAACCCCTCCCCTAACAGATTTCAGTGGCACAAGCTGTTCCATGACCCCCCCCCCCCCTTCCTAGTTGGGCACCCATGTGTTTGGTGTTAGAGTTTATTATGAAAAAGAGAAAATTATTTCTGCACAGAGTTTCTTCATCAAATCCTTGCTTAATCTCTCCTCAAATCTGCTGTTTCACTTTCTTATAGTACTGCATAGATGTCAGTTCATTAAATGCATAAGTGTGCTGTTTATGATCTCTCTTATATTTAGTAATTCATTTTTAGTCATTCTCATTTGTGATAGATGTGATAGCTATTTTTTTTTTTTTTTTTTGCTGGCAAAATGATATTTTTGCCAGTACATTGGCAAAACTTGGTAAAAACATACAAAAATGGCAAAAAGAAAACTGACTGTGTTTTGAAACGTATAGAATACCAATATACTTTTGTACGTTTTTAATTGAGACTATAATCAAAACAGACTATTGAGGCTGTATTATGTTTTTCATTAATTTTTGTTTGATATAGTTGAAACAAGTTAAGGTAGTGCTTGAAAAAAGATAATGCTCAAAAGTAACAATATACTTTTGTATGTTTTCAATTGAGACTATAATCAAAACAGACTATTGGGGCTTTATTATGTTTTTCATTAATTTTTGTTTGATATAGTTGAAACAAGTTAAGGTAATACTTGAAAAAAGGTAATGCTCAAAAGTAACAATTACTTTTGTACGTTTTTAATTGAGACTATAATTAAACCAGACTATTGAGACTTTGTTATATTTTTCATGAAATTTTGTAAAACAAGTTAGGCAATGCTGAACAAAACTCAAAAAAGGTTAGAAATAGATATCATCAAAAAACATAAAATAGGTTCTGATGTAGAGAATTCAATTGAATATGATTGGGCTTGAACTATTTCATGTGTAATTTTCTTGAATGATAGTTATTGTTTAATATATTTTTTTAAAAACATTTCCAGTACACATTAATGAATTTTCCTTTTCAATTTTCTGTAGTTCTGACAGTGTTGCTAACTTGATATTACTTATCTGTTAAAAATTAACAAAAGATAAGAATTTGTAATTTAAAAATTATGACTGTTGTTTAACAGATTAACATAACAGTTTAACATAATAGTTTAACAGTTAACATGTGATCATATTAGAGATAAAATCACTAAAAATGAAGCACATCTACTTTTTGCCACTTTATCAAAAATTCGCAAAAACGTTGTTCTGCCATGTTCTGCGGTTTTTACCATTTTTTCCAGCTTTGGCAGAATCGTGCCAACAATAGTCACAGCTAAATATTTACTATAGCAATAAATGTAAGCTCTCACACGTGCTTGTGATACAAGCACTGCCATCGTTGGTGTATTTCTAAGTCTTTCAGTTAACAATCATTACTGAATTCAAGCCATATATTTTTGTACTATTGTGCATTTGAATATATTCTCACATGCTTTTGCTTTATTACAAGTGTTTATGGGAACAAAATGATTTTGCTCAATGTGTCTTTAAGTAAGGCTTACTTACGGTGGTCATTGGAGAGTTCCATATTTTATTGCAATTTGCTCATATGTATGTCTGTTGTCTCTTTGCCAACGTTTGTTGTTATTAATTATTTTGCGAAAATGCGCCCTGTCAAACAATTATATGCTTTGGGAGCTCAATATTTATGTGTGTTTTGGTTATGAAGAAAAATAGCGTGAAAATTGTTGTTATGTTTATACATATAATGTATTATATTATACTTAAAATGTTTGACTCAGTTATTTTATAGAATGACTAGGTATATGATGAAGAACAAAGTATTGTTTGTTGTTGTTGTTGTCTTGTGCCAGCTAAGCTGGCAATTTGGGGTGCGCTTCACTTTTCCAACTGTACCGTCTAGGGATGCACCGATAAGCAAATTGGCCGATTACCGATTACCGATTAATCGGCTGTTGACAATCGGCCGATTAATCGGCTGAGCTGATTAAGGATAAGGACAATTGTTTTTCTGCTACCAATTTTGCCATCGTTGTTTTTTATCTCTTGTACAATTCCAACTTTAGAAATAGTAAGTATTTTATTTTTGGGAGAAGATTTTTTTTTTTTCCATTTTCCTAGTTTTCACAGGAAAATTTTCAATATTTTATCAAATTTCTTAGAACCAATTTTCATATTAGTATCAATAATATTATTAACACATTGTTAGTTACGTTAATTGTAAATAAAAACTTATAAAAAAAAAGGAGGGGAGGGGGAGTGTGTGGTGAACACCCTAATTTAGGAGTACTTTTAATTCATATATTTTAGTAATTAGTAGCAATTTAATTCAATACTTTTATTCTTTGAAAATTAGAGGTTATCTGAAAGCACTGTGCTAAGGAGAAAACTATCGCCACATGAAAAATGTTGCATCATTGTCTATGTATATTTATTCAAAGTAGGAGAATTAATTAAAAAAAATCATTATATCAACTGTGAGGATTATTATTACTGTTAATAAAATTATTCATCATAGTTTCCTAGTGAAAGTATACTTTAAAGAATAATATCTGAAAAATATTTTTCAGCCGATTAATCGGCCTGATTTTGCCGATTATTAATAATCGGCAAAGTGGCCGATTATGGCCGATTAATCGGTACTGCCGATTAATCGGTGCATCCCTAGTACCGTCATTTGGTGTGAAGTCTGATTTCCACATCACACACTCCAGGGTCCCCCTTATCTACCACAGCTCGTGGTTTAACCGGCATAGGGCCCTGAAGAGCGCTCTGTTATTTTTTTTTTTTTGAACCAGAACCAAGGGTCGAGCAAACCCTTGGCCCAGCACCCCCAGAGGTATCGTTTCACTTGGAGGAATTTGTGACCACGACATTTTTAACGCCCTACCCCCCCGCCACCATTAATCAAGACGGTGGGACTTTGATCGGCTGGAGATCGAACCCGGGTCGCTCCGGTCACGAGTCCGACGCCTTACCGATCAAGCTACCACGTCCCTCTGATTTCCACAGTACACACATATGCCACAGGGACTCGTTTATAGGGTGGGCATCTATTCACAGCCCAACAACACATTCACACGAAGAAAGGACAAGGACAGGAGAGAGAAAGTAAATCTGTGCCCGAGCCGGGACTCGAACCTGTTTGGCCGTGGTAGCCAGATCGGTAAGGCGTCACACAGTGGTTCGAAACGGGGAAAAATCAGAAAAAATCCCTTGAATGTAGATCGTTCTCCTTGAGAAGTAGTGAAAATGTGACTTACGTTAGTCTGGCTTTGAGGTGCAGATTTTTTTTGGAATACGTCAAATTTGGTGGCCAATCTCTTTGATAAAAATCAATTAGTCCCCCTTATACCACAACATGTTATTTTTTAGTTTTTTAAATTTACTATATTGGTGTTTGTAAACAGTGAGATTCAAATGAAAACATCTGCCACGCCCACAGTCATAGGCAGTTGTAGCTAAAATGTTTTTGTTTAGTTACAGGAAGGTTCAAACTACTTGCCAACATAGCTTTAAGCTCACCGGAAGCCGCCGATAAAAGTATATGCCTCAATTTATTTCACAATATTTTTTATTGATTACTTTTTTTTTCACTTCATATAATTTTAAATTTTATTAATTTTAATTATTATTTCTGGTGTAATATGCATCCTATAAGTGTGAAAGACCTATGTGAAATGAGTTTTTATAAATTCAAGTTTGGAATACTGAACGTATGAATTAAAACTGCAATATAGGGTCACGTCCAAAATTAATTAAAAACGTAATTTTTCAACATTCTTGGCCTATTTTCTGTAATATGCAATTTTTTTTCCGAATAAATCTTATGGAGTATGTTACGACAACTCAAGGGCTAAGTAATTACAGCATTAAAATTTTTCTATGTTTAAACTTTGAAATGATTATTTTTTCCACCCTCGAACCACTGTGCTTTGGATTCGTGACCGGAGGGACCCGGGTTCGATCCGAGCCGATCAAAGATCCACCGTCTTGATTAATGGTGGCTGGGGGACATTGAAAATGTCATGGTCACAAAGTCCTCCAAGTGAAACGATACCTCTGTGGGCGCTGTGCCAAGGCTTTGCTCGGCTCTTGTTCTGGTTCAAAAAAAGAGCAGAGCGCTCTTCAGGGCCCTATCCCGGTTAAACCACGAGTTGTGGTAGGTACAAGGGACCCTGGAGTGTGATGTGATGTGATATGGGACTCGAACCTGAGACCCCCCCCCCCTCTGTGGTCAAACTTCTATGACCACTAGACAAGGGGACCAGCAAAGAATGGTATATAATGGATGAAACATTTCATTATTTGCCTAGTTAATAGGGTGATTAATTGATAAATAATAAAGAAATGCAGGTTATATATATTTTATCAATGCTGAAAAATAACAAATGCACCATGTAAATTTTACTTCCAAAAGCAGCAGAATAAAGCATACATACAATTACGGCATGCAAAGCAACTATGAGTAGTTCAAACTGACTAAAAACAGCTAGAACCACTGCAAAAAACTGTCCAATGCAGTATTTCATATTTTAACAATCAAATAATCACTATTCTATTGAATACCAGTTAAATCGTAGAATTCGATAATTTTATATACTTTAACTTACTTATGTAGTTGTTAATCAAATACCTAGTTATTCTATAAAATAATGAATTTCATATTTAATGGTAACTTATACAATACTAGCAATTGTAGATCATTATGTTTCAAATGAATCCAAAAATGCAAAAGAACCAAAACAACACTAAGTGTTCTGACTTCTGAGTGATAACATATATACTGTTAAAGATGTTGTTACTATAAGCTTTTTATACTTTTTTTTTTTGAAAATTTTAAGTAAAAAATTCAATAAGGAGCAATTTAATTGTGAGCAACCACATTTGAGTTTTAAAACTTTTTCCCTCCTATTTACTGAAATTTCGTTACTTAGGTATTAATTGCACCGCAGCTACAGATTTGACGGTTCAAACAGAGTTGGCATTTTTTCTCTTTTTGTGGTTTTTGTTTGTATGAGTACCTAGTTATTTAACCCCCCTCCCTAAATCTTTTTTTAACTGCCAAATCTGTAGCCGCAGCGGAGTTAGTACGAAAGTACCGAAATTTCTTATGACAATGGTTAGATTATTTGCAGGAGTTTTGAATTTCACCGCTGTTGTTGTTCTCATTATTTATTATTGTTAAATCTGAAGTTTTAGTTTTCTAATAAGTGTAGCATTGTACTGAATGTTGCTTTTGTCTTGACTATCTTGTTATGGTTATATACAAAGAACAAGAAGTTCATCTAAAATCAAACCAACCTCCTTTTCTGTATATCAAAATTGATTTTGTAGTATTAGTTACCTCTTGGCTTTGATGCCAAATGCCAATTGACCCTTTTTATCAGTTGAAACAATTACTTCAAAACAAAACTGGTGTTTTACGTAAAAAAAGCTAATGGGTTGTAAAATCTATAGTATTGAATTCTCTCAAACAGTTAGCTATTATGTTTTAGTAAACTCCAACTGGCAAGGCTCTTTAGTTGGAAAGGTTGTAGCATTCAAGCACAGGGCTTAAATGTGCAGTACTTAAATGTAGAAAAAGTAAAGTTAAACTGAATTGTGTAATAATAATAAAAAAAAAAAACTGAATGGAAAAAAAAAGTAAAGAAAGATTATGTTTTATGAACTGTTATCAACCTGCACTTAATTTTAGAGTAGTAAATCATGAAATTGCACTGGTTTAGATTCTGAAAGAAAGAAATATTTTTTTCATTTTGATCATTGCCACACCAATGCCGAATATTTTAAATCTTAATAAAATGTACAGTGCAAATACCAAACAATGTGTTAACAGCATCCAGAGACTACAATTCATTTTGACACATCTTTCTGAAATTCTGCGTAACTTGACAATTACTTTTTTACTGCAACATATTTATAAATTATGAAAAAATTCTTCAATATTGGATGTCTCCTATATTTTTATAATTAATTATGTATAATTTTGCAAGTTTCTATATGTGAATCATTTGAAGTAAATATGCTTTATTTTAAACATTGTATGTGATAATATAGTTAACGCTGTAATGTTATTCTTGCTTTGAAAAGAATAGTTTTATAAGACAATAAGTAAACATATTTTTTTAGAACTTGAATGGGACAAGTAGATAGTATTTCTAGCATGCCTGGTAGTTTTAAGTAGAATAATGTTAGTAGTGCTCATAATATATTCAAGTAGATTTTTCCTGAATGTTCTGGGTCGGTACATGCTCTCCCTCCTCCTTTTGTTGTCCATGTAATTGATAAAAAGAATATTTTTAACATTAATTGTAATTTGTAGGCAATTATAGTATTTATCTCCAAAGCTATAATTAAAATAAAAAAAATTATGACTCAATGACTGTTATGAGATTATCTTAACAAACAAAGATAAAATATTCAATGCATACTTTTTTGTAAAGCTTGTTTTGCTATTTATACATTTATAAATGTATATTTAATTACATATTACAGTTGAATAGAGTTTAACTTTCAAAACACCATTTAAATGTAGTTGATTCGGTTTGTCTTTCTAAGGGAATTTTACCACTTGACACATTTACAGATCATATATTTTGACTTTCTGGACTGAAAATCAAACTGCAGTGGCAAGAGATTAGAAATAGCAATAAGTTCTATAACCTCTTAAATGTTTCAATAAAAAAAAATTACAATTTAAATTTAGAGTATTAAAAAAAGTGAATAAAGGAACTAAAAATAAATGAGTTAACTTGAAACATTGAAAATTTAAAAGTTAATCATAAATGGCATTTCAATTTTACTTTTGTTTTTCACAGTTTAAATATGAGTGTAGTGCACTCTAACCCTTTTTTTTTTTAAATTTTTTTGGGATGAGTGGTGTAGAAAAATATTGTTTAGTATATTTGAAACAGAAAGTGCATAATTGTAGAACGAGTTCAAAAATTTCATATAAATATTGTCAACCGTTTAAGAGGAATACAGGACATTGTTGATATATTATGATGCACTCATGAGTCCGAAGAAATGCATTCGGAGCAATACATTAAACTTCTCTTGTGAAAGCAATTTGTTGTCAAAGCTACTACAGAACAACATTGAATAACATTTATACTCAGTTACTTTAAAATCGGCGCATCTAATTTAGAAATTTTGCGTCGTCTCCATGGAAACCGTACGAAAGAAAACAGCTCCACTCTTGTTTTTATGCATTGCTGTTGAGGCATTTCATTTATTTTATGTGTAGAGAATTAAGCTTACAATTTTATGTATATTGTCATATCTCAGTTATTTCTAAGTGTTTTCTAACAAATATAGTCATACAAAAACAAAGCAAAAATTTCTAAGAAAAAGTTCTGCTGTGTTAACGTTGATTTTTCAATTGAATAATAGTTTACCCACAATGCAATTACAGTCGAACCTGTTTATCTCGAACTTGCCCACCTCAAAAAACCTCTCTATGTCGAAATTTTTCAATTTCTCTGCTTTTACAGCATAAATTTAATGTTTTTTTTTTTCATGTTTATCTCGAATGATTTTTCCCGAAAACCTCTATAGCTCGAATTTCGAAGACTCTCATTTTTGAATTTCATCTCCAGCCACCTTTATGAACGGTATAACTTGGAGACAAAAATCATCTTTTGCACAATCATTTAAAGACTTCGTACTTAAAGGTATGCATTAACTTGCTACCGATATAGTCATCAGAATTACTAAAACGTGGACTCGCAACATGTCGTACAGTAAAATATTCAACAATATCAATGCAAAACAAGCTATTAAGTACTTGACTTTGCTCCAATTGCTTATTTTTGTAAATTTTATCACAACCTCTGTATCTTGAAACCTCCGTATCTCGAATTTTTCTTCTGTCCCGTGAAATTCGAGATAGACAGGTTTGACTGTATAACCGTTTGCATTTAACCATTGTTGCAAAAGCTAAGTGGGAAAAAAGTCCATTGCGCTGTAACTATGACAACCATCAGGGGAAAAGTGCAGAGAGTGGGAAATTAATTTTACTTTGCGTCGCCAGCTCTTGTTAGACAGGGCATAGTAAAATACAAGATAGTACTTTTGCACCTCGAAAATATTACAGGGAAAAAAATGATATATTTGATTGATTATTTTCTAGCTTACTGATGTTTAATTTGTTTTTCTCTCCATTAAAGTAATTATTCGTTTGCCTTCCCCCTTCCCCACTAGATTAGTTTTAAAACTAGTTGATTGTGAAATTATTCTATATTAAGCTTATTAGAAAAATTTAAATCAAGTTAAACATATCTTGTTGCAAAATTTTTGATCCATACAATTGTATCAATGGTTGCCAAGTCATGTTTTTGGGAACTTGATAACTATTGTAAATGCATGTCAATATCTTAAAAAATTTAATAAGCAATTTTCTAAAATTAGTAATCAGCTAAGCAAGCATCCAATGAATAATAATTTTTAAATATGTATATTTGCAAAATGTAAACTACTTGATAAAAATTATAAGGAGTAAAAATATATCAACTTTTGAAAATTTTCATTACTATGATTAGAACAAAAAGTATTGCTAGATTTTCTTTACTATTATTGTATCATGTTTTTATGTAACTTTTATCAATTCCATTGAATCTTTCTCTGTAGAAAGAAGAAAATGTCTACAAATTTCCTAATAAAAATTCTGGCATGTAATTTTTTTCAAATAGTATTCTTTTACTGTTAAATTCTTGTTGAAAGTGTAAAAAAAATTACCAATTAAAGAAATATACAAATGATGTTAACATTTATGCTTGTCTTTTTTTTTTTTTTGAGTGCATTCCTTCTCTGTATATATATATACCACTCAGACAGTTAGAAAAGAGCGGTTGTTAGTCGCCTTTTGCTACCAAAAATTTTGGTTTGATTCCTAAATTTCCAAAGTTAGGTGCCGCATTTGATGCCTAAAGTTTTGGATCATATTGAAGCTTTTCTTTCCTGACACTTCGTTACTAAGACTTGTGATTGACCCAAAAGCCAAGTTTGTAAAAAGTATTTTTTAATACCTTCCGTTTTCTCTTAAAAGCACAATTTCTTTTGTTAATTTTATTGCTCTCTTTTAAATTTGCTATTAGCAATGTGTAGCATTTTTATTTAATCTATATCTATATCTATATATATATATATATAAATGAATGTGTGTATATATGTTTGTTCCCTATACAAATCCAGTTTTCGTTGGACTTTCATCAAACTTAGCACAGAGGTTCCTCGATGCACTAGAATTCACATAGGCTGGGTTTTGAAATTTTAAAAATCCAAAAAGCTCAAAATTCAAATTTTTTGTCTCAAAATTGCCATTTTCTTTCAATTTTGAATAGATAAGAGTAATTGGGATAAGCCTTTAAACGTGCAAATTGATAAAATTTAAGATTTAAATATGAGTTTTTCCAACAAAGATTACGATTACAATGATTTGCGAATTTAAGGCTCACCTATTTCATACTAAGATAAGTTTCACAATTAAGTTTGACTTTACGTTGACCTTCAAGCCGATTTAACTGACCACGTTTTCACAAAATATACCTTGGATTTCGGGTGTTGCATTTTAACCCGAGCGACGCCTGGCATATCCACTAGTATTATATATTTTTT
Organism: Uloborus plumipes; assembly: GCA_038373865.1. NCBI lineage: Eukaryota > Metazoa > Arthropoda > Arachnida > Araneae > Uloboridae > Uloborus > Uloborus plumipes. The sequence continues at coordinate 14,800 of JAXGGA010002712.1, forward strand.
AATATTCCTTCTTCTTGAGAAAACCAGTTAGAGCCACTATTTGGACATCAGAGTTTATTTATTAACAGCTATTTTAGACAAATCAGTCAAGCAACGATCCGGCATGGGTAGATACAGAGAGTAAGTTTCTTTTTGCGAACTTATTTTTCATAAATGTAAACTATTTTAAAATGATTTGCTTAAAATTGATCACAGATGCCTTCTGTAATGTTACTTTGCAAAAGTAAAGTCAAGTAAGGTCGTATTTTGCTCACATACTATCGGCCCCGCTTCAACGAATACTGTCGGTTCTAAGAAATATTCGATTAAGCGGGGTATTCGTTTAAGCGAGGATCTTTAACATTGTGGCTATGGCAAGAGAAATATTCAGTTTCAAAACATTTTATTCGTATAAGCAGGGTATTCGTTTATCCGTTACCTGATTAAGCGGTGACTACAGTATCTGCAAAATATCCCATAAACAGGACGTTAAATAATTTAATAAATATGGCAACGGCGAACTATTTCAAGCCTAAAATGTATGTAATCCATTCCAAGTAAGAGTTTTAAGCTGATAAAAATTGAAAAAAAAATTGTTAAAAAAAAACTTGGGCATAAATGGGTTAAAATTCTTATTTCTAACACTGCACGCAGACATTAATGTAGCCATGCAGTTTTCATCATTAAAAATTATTCCATGAAAAGTTCATTATAAACATAAGAAAGAATTTCTATTTAAGTGCTTTTTTTCAAAATGAACCTATAGGCATTGAACTAAAAAACTTAAGTTGGAAGGTAAAATATTTGTTCCATACTGAACGAAACTCAGTTCCTTACTACATCCTGTTTTTGCTTGTTAAGTGCCAAATTTCTAGCACTCTAAAAAGAAACCAAAAATCTATGTTTCCGCATGCTAAGTTCTACTAAATAAAATTTGTTAAAATTTTAAAAGATTGCTATAGACGTTAGAAAAAAATAGTTATAGACAAAAGATATTTTGCTGTCTAACATCATATTTTCTGAAGAAAATAAATACCTTTGTGCGATAGATGTAAAGTTTAAATTCAACATTAAAAATGCACAAATCTGCAGGTATACTGCAGACACGTGTTTCGGGGCTACAAGGAGCCCCTTTTACAATGCAAGAAGTGTGAGCTTTAGGATGAAGAATTATCCGATAAAGCTCACACTTCTTGCACTGAAAAAGGGGCTCCTTGTAGCCCCGAAACACGTGTCTGCAGTATACCTGCATATTTGTGCATTTTTAACATTGAATTTGAACTTTACATCATATTTTCTGTTCAGAAAATAAACAGAATTATATCATTGTCACTTTAGCCTTATTCTGACTACTAAACTCAAAGCGAAAAATTTTCTTTTCCCTGATTCAGTGAGGTTTTCAACTGGGAAGAAATTCTTTCTTGCTGTTTATTACCCTAAAAACCAAGATTATGTGATCAAATTCTCGTTCTGCATATTGATGACAGTACTAAAACTTCAATCTGATTTCATCACAACTCTCGAAACTCTTGATGCTTAAACTAACGTAGATTGGTCGAAAGTAATTCTATCTTAACAAATGTTAGCATTTAATAAAGTACATTACTTAAGCATTCTTTGAAAAACTATTTCGAAAATAATAAATATAGTTCGAAATAATCACTCATTAAAAATGATCAAATTAAAAAGTTAGAAAGCAACTATCAGGCAATTTTGAAAACTTCTTGTTGCTTAACAACAGTTTTGTCTTGCCAAACATCAACATTTTATTTATTGTTATTTTCAACTTATTTTGTGATAACGCGGTAAAATTGATTTAAGCTCACCTCTTTTTAGATTGGTGAAGAGGTTCCTTTTAGCCCTGTAACCAATGTCCGACAAATCCTGGGTGACTGAAAAAAATATCTTGGCAACTAGTTCTTTCAGTATGCAAGAGTAAAATCATAACGAATATAATTTTAATTTAGCATATTTTCACTTTCTTTTACAAGAAGAAGTTACATCAGTTCTATTTTTTGGTTTCATGTTACAAGATTTAATATTCAGTCTGAAAGTGTAATTTGCTAAATAGATGAATTGATTTTAGACTCTTTTATCAAAACCTGTTCAGCTGTGTTCTTATTAGTGACCTAAAATAAAAAAATTTCGACCTAAAATAGGAGGTAATCAGAATAAAAGGAAAGTATACAGAAACATTTAAAAAACATTTATTTACACGTTCATTTGCAAGATAAAATACAAACATTAAATCCTCCAAACATAAAAAATGGAATGCTAAGCTGATTCTCATATAGAATTTACGTATAATTAAATAATCATTTACATTTTTTCTTTAAAAAATATTTGGCAACAAAATTCAAAATTTACAAAGCAACTTCCTTCTTAGAAGTAATTCACAAACAATATATTTATGAACTATACATCAAATACACTATCATAATTTCAAATCAGCTAGTTGAATATAACATTCAAGTTATTTAATATAAAAATATTTTCTAATTTCATAAGGTTGATGAAATTGAGGCATTGAATGTGAAATATTATGTATTATATTCCACTATGGAAAAAGTCTAAACTTTGCTTAAATTTACCAAAATTGATAAAAATTATTGTTTTGAATTCAAAAACCACTCAAAAATGAGTAACTTAATGGCAAATATAAGGTGATTTAAAAAGAATGGTGGGATTCTAAGTTTGTATATTTCTAAGAGTTAAAATGGTAGCAAAACGATTTTTTACGCACTTAAATTCTTCTAAAGATGTTGTATATGACCTCTTTTTGATGCGTGAACGATAGATATCACATCTGTACTCAAAATACTGCCGTACATGTTGTAGCATATATGCAGTCACAGTGATTTGCAATTCAATTCGTTCAACAGAAAAGAAGGAACAAGCACAGTATCCTTTACATAACATATCTCTACAGGAAAAAAAATCATATGGTTAGGTCTGGTGACCTTGAAAAGTTGATCAGAAAATGACAAATCACCTATTCTTTAATTGCAATTTCGACTAAATGAATAATAAACAACAACACACATACATACGATAACAGGCGGTGACATCTAGCTGTAGCCAATTAGAAAAATTTACAACTCGCTATTTTAATTTCAGCTCCACTAAAGAGCATAGATGTGAATAGGGTTAACAGATACCTGATAGCCTCCAATCTGAACAGGGAACAATGTAATACAGAAAATCTCTGCCAGATGTTCCCCTTGTTGGGCTTAGTTACTGCTTTTTAGTCTATGAGTATACTTGCAATCTTTAAAAATTAATTAAGAGCAACTTATTCGCCCTAAATTATCAAAAGACAGCAGTTGAAGGGCTCGGGGGATTTTGATTTTAAAAACAAAGTGCGTTGTGTGTAGGTACATTATTAAGGAATGTGTTTATATCCTTAAACCCTGTAATATTTCTTTTCATATGCCCACATAACATTGTTTTCACTAAATGATTAGAGTTTTACAATTTTGTCAGATACCACTATTTACGCTCGAGCACTTCATTTAATCTAGTGACTCCAACGGTCTGCCAAATGTGTACATCATTAAACAAAACAATTCTCTCTTTATGAGAAATAAGAATTAAAATTTAGCTATTTTCCAGCAACTTATCGCCAAAACTCGGTATGATGCAGAAGCAGCAACAAAAATCAGAACACTGACGCAAAAGCGATAATCTTACAAATCTGGACTCCCACTCTCACGCCAAGCGTATTCAAGTCTCTACCCCTAGATCCTCTCTCTAGGTTTACTTATTTGACTACTTACTGACATTACTTACTCACTGCCAGAAAGCTGTAGGTCCAAATCGGTAGCCTTATGCAACTCCACCATTCTTTTTGAATCACCCTGATAGTATGACATTGCTAAATCACAAGAAAATGTCAATTATTCAAATTTGTTTCACACCAAATGGTCAGCCTCTGTTCACAAAAGTCAAACATGTAAACAAATAAAGCTCTAAGAGTAGGAAATTGATTTTAAAATTTGTTAAAACAATATTTGAAGCAGTGAGAAGCAAAGAGATGTAAGTGGACTTCGTCAAGTTTTGAGTACAATGCAGCTACGTTCAAGCCTTGTGTAAGCTTTCATTAAAAACTTTTTCTAAATCATACCACATAGCAGCACTTACCAAGGTTACTAGTACTATCTCATACCCCAAAACTAAGGCAAGGGTCATTGCGCATTTAAACGGTCAAAAAGTAGGAAAAGTAGGACATTTTCACAAAAAAGTAAGACACTTTTACAAAAAGTAGGAAAAAGTAGGACAAGTATTTTAATGAAAAAATATGAACACTTCAAAATCAAAAAAAAATTATTCAAAAAACATCATCAAAATAGAATTGATCTTTACATACTTTTAGCTTGCCAGCACATGTCATACATGCAAAATAATTAGAAACAATATTGGACTGTTAATTCTAGAAGCTGCAAGTAAGATTTCCAGCTGTTGGTACATAAAGCTTTCTATTTTTTTTTAAAGCTATAGCCTTATTTGTGTAAAATAATTAAAGTAGTTCTTTCCACTGACAAGTTTATTAATTTTAAATTCGGAATTCGCTTTTTGATTTACTAATATACAGATTGAACGAAATAATTTTAAAATGCTAATGAAGAATAAAAATTATAAGACATAATAACTTTCATGCAAAAAAGTAAAATATAACATGACAACATCTTATACATAACATTAAAATTTTCAGAGTACTGCATACATGTGTTTCAGACTTTTTCAATGCAAAAAAGGGAGCTTTTATCGACGTCTTTTCATCTATAAGCTCATTGCATTGAAAAATGCAACCTTTATGAAGCAAAAACATATGTATCCACAAATCTGCAAGGTGTTGTACAGTGAAACATTATTTTGAATTTCAATAAAAAGTATGTTTAAAAAAAATCGATATTTTATTGTCAAATGATCAGTTTACTTTCAGTTTCTTTGATTGACTTGCACACCAATAGTCCAACATAGTAGTCTTTCTCTTTTGAATTTCCTTCTGCTCATCCCTTATATTCTCCAAATTTGAGTCACTTTCTTCCAATTTCTTGCATGCAGCTTTTAGCATAGTTTGTGCAATCCTTAATCCCTTCTGATCCTTCATTTTCATTGCACTTTTAATTTTTTCATTAGCATCAGAAACCAAAGATTTATAAACTTTAACTTCTTCCTTCATCTCTGCTTTTTGCTTATCTGATAATTTTTCCATCTTTATTGCTTCTTTCGCTTCTAGCGATTTCTTCTCAAAAGGCGATTTCTTCTTAAACAATATCTTTTTTGTGTTTTCCTTTTCTCCTTTCATCTTTTCCTTGGCATCTTTTTTCTTCTGTTCAGTCTGAATTCTCTTTTCTTTCTCTAGTTGCAACAAATATGATTTATGAGCTCCCTATCCCATTCTTATGAAGTCTTTGGTAATTGGTACTTTGTGACAATGACAGTTATATTGTTTAAGGCCATCTTTAGTAGACTGCATACCGTTTATGGATGCTTCAGACAGACGGACTCTGTTATTAGTAAGATACTTTGATGTTTGCGAGAATCATCGTTCAACATCTGCATTCCCATGAGGTAAAACAAGAACAGCTTTGACAAGTCTTTCTAATTCGGGATATTTCGGGTTATCAAAATCATCTTTTAAAGTAAAGATCTTCGCCCAATAATGATCAATTCTCTGTTCCAATTCTTCGTTTTCAGAGAAAAACTGGTCAACTTTCACTTCTTCACATTGAAGTATTTTCCATTCATCTATAATTGAGTCAATCTTGCAAGGGGGAGATAGTGTAACAGCATTTGCTAGATTTTTATCGACTAGACTGCTCATGATTGAACCCTGTTTTTATGGTTTATACATTTGCTCTCTCAATATAACGTTTTCTAAAGGAAACTTTTTTATTAAATATCTTGTAAGAACATGGTAAAATCTTCTCGTGTCATGGAGAAGTGTTTTCCTTGCGCTCGATTTTATTTTTTTACTCTTTCTCTGGCTTGTACACCGATTTTAATTTCATCATCATTTAGTTCACTTTTTATGCAAGGGAACGCCATTAACTTAAGTTCGTAAATAGATTTTTCTCTGATTACTTCTATATTTACAAAACGGCCAAGCACAGTCTTTAGAAGAAGACACCACTGTTCATACAGAATATGAATTAGCGGCTCCTCAGATTGAAAAAGAGTAAGAAACTTGTCAAATATTTTACTTACTAATAAAATAAAGTTCATTTTGGAAAGGGAAGATAGAGGACGTTTTAAACAGCTTACGATTCTTTGATATCTACTATTTTCTATTATTTTATTGTCCCTTTTAGGAAGTTCATCAAAAAAAATATTTTTTAATAACTGGCCACTGACTCTTTACTTGTTCAATGGCTGGAGTCAATGTCAACCACCTGCATTGAACATTAGGGTGGAGCGAAAAAAACAAAGTTTTTATTTTCGAATCGTAATAGTGCGGAAAAGTTGCGATTGGTGAAGAGTTACAAAGCAAAACAAAAATTTTTGAAATCGGATAATATCTTCCGTTCCCGCAACGAGCCTGAAATTTTGAAAAAATGAAAATTTTCATGTGTTTTTAGCGATTTTTTAAAATTTTTGTTTTAATGTTTTATTTTAATGCTCTTGGACAGAAAAGTTACGTTTGGTGAAGCCTTCTGAAATTTTGAAAAATATATTGAAATCGAATAATACCTTCTGATCCAGGAACAAGCCAGAAAAACCAAAAAATTATAAAACTTCAGCCTTTTTTGGGGTGATGAAAAAAAATTAAAAAAAAAATGTTCTCAGGTTTTTTTTCTTTTTTACCCGGTATCATTGCGTAAAGCCTTTTAAAAAGCACTATATTACTCTTAAACATTAATTTTTTTCTTGATTTTTCAGGTATCTTCTAAACATGCAAAACTACCATTTTTTACAACAATGAAACATTTTCAAATAATCGAAAGTTATAAAATATTTTCCAAAATTTCTACAATCCAGTACAAAAATCCACTAAATAAAGCACCCACTCCAAAAAAGACTAATTTTAATCACTAAACTATAAACAATTTTAATACCTAACTAATTATATACAGTTTCATAATCCCCTTTTGTAGTCTGTGCCTTCTATAATTATGTTACCTAACTTAACTGACTACCCACAGAATCCTTTAACATTAATTTAGTTAGAAACTTATTTTAAAATTAAAACTTCTTTAAAATTAAACCTAGTTAGGTTAGGTAGTGTATAGAATGAGACTGCAAAATGTAATTAAATATTCAGAAACTAACATATAATGAGGTAGGTATTAAAATAGTTTATCGTTTAGGGATAAAAAATATTGCCCATCTTAGGAGTGAGTGTTTTGTTCAATGGATTTTTGTACTGAAAAAGTTAAAAAAATTTAATAATTAGGTATGGGTATGAAGTTGTATGTAAATATTATCTATTATTTTTTTCTGTTTAGCTCCCAGTTGTTTTTTAACGGCGGTTTTGTTTTTAATACGCTTCTACTAGTTTCACATGTGGGTTTGTCAGTATGTATGTAACTCTGAATAAAAAATAAAATTCACGTTCCTTAAAAATATAAAAGTGATATATTTAATACTATTGTTAATACTAAAGGCTAAACTATATTATTACATGTTGATGTTATTGAATGCTATTATTAGTACTAAAGGCTAAACTATATTACATGTTGATGTATTATAAGGTGCATGTAAACTTATAATTTGAAATGGTTTAAAGCTTTATAGTTTGATTAACTCTAAAAGCGTTTTTTTTAGTTTTTTAAACTTATATTTAATTATTTATTTTAAAATAATTTTGCGTATGAAAAATTAGAAATCAACAAAATCTAAAATTTGTTTTGTCTCCTACACTAATACATTCCTTATATTTATGGCTTTCATATGAAATGTGTTCAAAAATAATCACCGAGATGCTTATAGTAACCTTTTAAGCACAAGTTTCTCTGCAATCGTGTTTCAAATGTTCAATTGTCATGATAACATGTTTTAACATTTTTTGCATAAGGCAAATAGGGGTGTGTGGGGCAGTAGTGCCCTCTCCTTGTCAAATGCTTTCCAATCCTTAATTTTTGTTACACCTTGCCCCACTTTGCCTGGGACTGTGTTGCTGTAGGCACCAAGATAACCTTAAAGCAAACTAAAAGCAACTAAAAAGCAAAAAATAATAGATAACATTTACATAAAATTTTTTACCCATACCTAATTATTGAATTTGTTTAACTTTTTCAGTACAAAAATCCATTGAACAAAACACTCACTCATAAGATGAACAATATTTTTTATCCCTAAACGATAAACTATTTTAATACCTACCTCATTATATGTTAGTTTCTGAATTTTTAATTGCATTTTGCAGTCTCATTCTATACACTACCTAACCTAACTAGGTTTAATTTTAACGTAGTTTTAATTTTAAAATAAGTTTCTAATTAAATTAATGTTAAAGGATTCTGTGGGTAGTCAGTTAAGTTAGGTAACATAATTATAGAAGGCACAGACTACAAAAGGGGATTAAGAAACTGTATATAATTAGTTAGGTATTAAAATTGTTTATAGTTTAGTGATTAAAATTAGCATTTATTTTAGGAGTCGGTGTTTTATTTAGTGGATTTTAGTACTGGATTGCAGAAATTTTGGAAAATATTTTATAACTTTCGATTATTTGAAAATGTTTCATTGTTGTAAAAAATGGTAGTTTTGCATGTTTAGAAGATACCTGAAAAATCAAGAAAAAAATAAATGTTTAAGAGTAATATAGTGCTTTTTAAAAGGCTTTATGCTATGATACCGGGTAAAAAAGAAAAAAAAATGACATATTTTTCTTAATTTTTTTTCATCACCCCAAAAAAAGCTGAAATTTTATAATTTTTTGGTTTTTCTGGCTTGTTCCTGGATCAGAAGGTATTATTCGATTTCAATATATTTTTCAAAATTTCAGAAGGCTTCAACAAACGTAACTTTTCCGTCCAAGAGCATTAAAATAAAACATTAAAACAAAAATTTTTAAAAATCGCTAAAAACACATGAAAATTTTCATTTTTTCAAAATTTCAGGCTCGTTGCGGGAACGGAAGATATTATCCGATTTCAAAAATTTTTGTTTTGTTTTGTAACTCTTCACCAATCGCAACTTTTCCGCACTATTACGATTCGAAAACAAAAACTTTGTTTTTTTCGCTCCACCCTATTGAACATGTTTTAAAAATTTCAACTGATCTTCACCAAATTCACCTTGTAGTTTCTGGTATTCCTGAGTTCTGACAGGTGAAAGTTTAAAAAAAAAAATGCAAATCAACAACTAATTCGACGATATCATCTCCAAATTCCGAAAGAGCTTTCCCAAATCCACGATAAACAACATGTAAACTGCATGTACCCACATTTAAAAGAGCAGAGAGATTTTGATTTTTCTTTTCCTCACTCACTAGACGAAAAGCCGTTAGATTCACATTCGGTCCATCACTGCTGAGAGTAATTAGATTCTCCAAGGGAAGATTACAACTATCTATTGCGTTCAATATGTTTTCAGATATATCTGGACTCTAAGCTCTTACTAAAAGATATGAGTATAAATGATGCACACATACAACATTTTTAAAATTTTCCAATTTTCATGTGATGAAAATTTCTTGAAATCACATCAATTTCGACTTTTGAAGAAAATTCAAGCTAAATTCTAAAGGAAAATCAAGCTAAAAAGTAGGAAAAGTAGGAATTTTTTGCTAAAAAGTAGGAAAGTAGGAATTTTAGCTAAAAAGTAGGACAATTCCTACTTTAGTAGGAAAAAGTAGGAAAAGTAGGAAAAGTAGGACGAAAATGAACCCTGCTAAGGCCCCTATATAGACGAGCTGACGCATCAAGATTAAGTTTCACCACTTTGGATCCAGCTCCAGTTTCAGTATTTGTCTTCTCTATTAAATGTCTTTTTTGACGAGTTTATCGCCTTCCGGTAATTTTTCTCTGAGCAATTATTAGCGGCAAGTGAATTTGGCGAAGCTTGGCATTGTCCGAAAACTTTTTTGTGGTAACCATAGCTCTGCATAAATGAAAGTTGAAAGTAAAAGTTAATAAATTGGATCCAAAGTGGTTGAACTCAAGCTATATGCACCAGCCTGTCTTTTTAGCGGCTCTACCCAAAACAGTTGAAAGTTTCTGCCACCATTTGTACTGCCTACTTCCAAATTTTTAGTTCTGGTACTTGCAACTCTTTGCTTCAAGGTGCTTCGTTTGTCGTAAATAATAATAACTTATGAAACTAGTAATGATAAGGCTTCAAAAATTTCATTTGGCATCTATCTGGAGCAATGTGGGTGATGATGCTGTTAATTATAAAGAAATGTTTCACAGAATATTTTAATTCTTAAAATTTTGGGCAATACAGATTGAAGTTTTAATTTAGTTAATTTAACATTAAAAACATTTACTTATGATTATATAATACAAATACAAACAGCATTTTTTCCTTCATATTAATGTATTTCAGAGTAATCTCGGGACAAGGGAGTATATTTCATTGTACTTTTGTTATAATATAATCAAAGTTAACTAGCAAAAATTCTGAGAACTGCAAAATTATTACGTACTAGCTGCAGTCTGTAATGAGCATTATTGAAGTAGTAAGACAGACCCATATAAAAATCAAGGGTTTCAGAGAAACTTGGGTTCAAAAAAGAATGAATCATGAAGAACTACAACCATTAAAATGTTAATTTTATAAAACCTAACTTCAAACTCATTTTTATGAAAATTGTAAAATTCATAAATTAGGATCATATGGTAATATTTGGGCATATGATTAGTATTATATACAGTTGCATTTACAAGATATTAACATAAAATTCCATACCTTTTTGCAACAATTCGTAACTATTGTTTAAAAAAAACTGCTCAATTTAGATAAGGTATAACATTCTTTTTTTTAAGTTGAAGGGGAGAAAAAAAGATGAATTCAAAAATAGCAAATTTTTATTTAAAAATTTTGATTGTTATTGGGTGGAATGTAATATGAGATTCTTATAGCTATTTGCAATTTTGATGTTGTTACAATGTTTTCAACTTATTGTACAAAAATAAAAATTTTATCTGCATTGTTGGGTGGTTGAATTTTTTTAGGGTTATTTTAACACCATGATTGTTTGAATGATGATTATTCTAGACGTTTTAAATTACATACTTAAAATTAATTTAAAAAATGACTAAAGGTAGGGCTGATCTTTTGTTTGAATACCTTTTTGATCACAAAAACTATTATAATTTTAATTCTTAATTTTAATTTCATTTATCCAGTCACATACACTTTAATATAAAAAGTTATATTTGTACTAACATATAATTGTCAGCTTCTCAGCTGCACACTCTGTTACATCAACTTTTGAGAAAAGTCCCTTTGGCACAATGGCATATCCAGATTTTTTGGGAGTGTATCAATTGTTATCATACGTAATGAATGTTTATTGAGTTTGAAGTACGATATTTAGCTTTAAGATTAATTTTTAATTTTCTGGGTTATAAATAAAAATAAAACAATAAATAAAACAGCAGCAGATCTATAGAGGAACAATTGATACCATCAACGGAAAAAAAACCAGCTGAAAAAGTCTGAGTAATCATATCAATTTGACAGTCGACAAAATAATTTTGGTTGAAACACACCCTCTCCACTGTACTTCCACTGAGCATGCCACTGCTTTGGTTCAATACCTATATCTTTTAAATAAGCTATCACAAAAGATAACCATTTTCAAGCAGTCAGATGTTCGAGTATTAATCTAAAAAAGATCTCCGTACTGCATGAAGATGCTGAAGCGTTTCTCCACACTTCCTCACAAAAGCACACACACACGTTTGCACTGCGTAAAATCTTAGTCCGCCTCAAAATGAGAAATCACATGAAAAATCATGGCAATGAAAAATGCCTGATGTATGAAAGCCCTCCAGTACTCGGGTTGCTGCTCTATCTGTCGGAATCTGCGGATGTGGACATGTGCGTTGCATCGTCTTTGGAAGCATCCGAGTAGCAATGGTCCAGGAAATCGTCCATCGTTTGATACAAATGTAGTTTTACGTGGCCGAGTGCGTGGTTTTCATCAGGATATACCTAAAAAAAGTCAGTGTTTTAATAACAATTTGAATGAAAAATGTTTAATACTAATACCATTATTTATTATTCTCGATTTTGTTAACTTTACTTCTGACAAACAAGATTTTCTCATTACTGTCGGCCCCGCTTAAACAAATACTGTCGGATCCAAGAACTAGTATTCGACTAAGCAGGGATCTTAAACATTGCCTCTATGGCAGGGGAAATATTCGGTTTCGAAATATATTTCATTAGTATAAGCGGGGTATTCGTTTATCTGTTACCCAATTAAAAGGGGCCGACAGTGTATTCTTACATTAACATTTGATAGAAAAACTTTTTAACCGTCTTTTTTCCTCTTTGTCTACCAATTTTATTCATTCTCTTTTTTGCTGAGTTGCTATTGGCAAGTTTTAATGTAGTCATTTTTTAAAAGTAACCTAATTAATGAAAATATTAATGAACAGTTCTTTTTATCTGAAGAATCCTCCTACTTTCAAGTTTGTGTGTTTAGAAAGCCCATAAAGAATACCCCAAACAAAGTTTTTTACAAAGAGCCAAAGCTTAAATCATCTAAGTTAACTGAAAAATAATCAGGACATTTTCATAGAAATCAAAATTTATGATTTTCAAATTTGATTTTTTTTAATCCTTTGTGAGCTATAAGGAGTGTGAAAAATTAAGTTTTATATATGGTATAAATATATCATATGCAAGGGAGGCAAAACATTGATCATGTAGTCCTCATTAGTTATAAATCTGAGCAATTAGCACCCAGAAGAAGAATTTTGTTTTCTATTAAGTTTGTAATTTATTTAATCTTAAAATAATTCAGTATTTATCTGCAATATGCCTGAACATAATTTCAAAACATAGGGTAGATCGACCAGTGAATGAACACTGCCGTCACCTTTAGGAACTGGGCGGTACACATGTTGTACCGTAAGTCTCGTCTAGTTTAGAGGACGAGGTTGAAATTTTCACTCGAACCCTTTGGAGCCGAGGATTTTATCAAGGTTTCATATGTCTGGTACTAGTTTATACCTTCTCTTTTCAATGGACAAGAGATCTGTGGTTAAACTGTCGTACTACCTGGGTCGAAAGAAAAATTTCTATATAAACAGCCCGGATCCAAAAGGTTAAGTGAATTTCTGATTTCAAAAATTCATAGTGTCATTGAAAATTGCAGCATTTTCCGCATGACCGTACAAACACTTTAGATGATATGCGGAATATTTTTTTAAAAATTGGGAAAGCTTTTTTGGTTCTACATGAGGGGTTAAAAAGAAAAAAAAAAGCCCAAACCCCAGTGAATGAACACCCCTACCAATGGACAAATACAGCATTTTCTAGTCATTTTCTCTCTCTAAATCTGTAGAAAGAAGTTACTTCTGCTGATTCATTTAAGAAAATGTTTCAAAATTTTATTTGTCCAAAAATATACGGGATGTTCATTCACTAGTCAGTCTACTCTATGTCTGAAATTCTCATTGGCTTTAGCACAGTATTTATGTTGTTATAACATTTTAAACTCGATTGCACTGAAAAATATGGACAGTGCTTGAATAGGTTATAAAAAAGCATTTATTTAAATCATTTATCAAATCCTTTAATTTCTTGGTTGTCATGATATTTGATTGTTTTTTTAAGCACAAAATTTTTTACCTGCATACGGAATATGACACCAGAATCTGTTAAAGCCTTTGCTAACATCATGGACTGTTGCCAATGAACATTATCTGTATTAAGAGAAACAAGAAATAAAATTATATTTTCTTTCTCAATTACTGTCATTATAAACATTTGAATCACATTAAACATTTTTTTTATCGATATGAATTCAAAGGAAGCGACATTGGATTGAGCTTACCATCTGCTGACCCGTGCACAAGAAGATACTTCTTTCCTTTAAAGCTGGAAGCTTTTCTCATGACATCAGAATTTTCATAATTTATCAAATTATCACTTGGAGCAGGACTTTGCATGTATCTCTCAGTGTAAACAGAGTCTGTAACAAAATGAAAGGCATTAATGAAATGAAATCCAAAACTCATTTTAAAAACAAGAAGTTCTGTCAAGAACTAAACGAGCCTACTTTCCCGTACATCGATATCGGCATTCTAGCATCTGATCAATATTCTATTAATTATCTGAAACTGAAAATTATGTCAAACATACCTTTATAGCACTTAAAGCTGATTTCTAAAAGCAAAATATACCCCTCGCATCAGATGAAATAGACACGTAAAAAGTAAATAAACGAGTAAATAAAGTTTTGTCGCACCATTTAAAGAACGTAACTGTCATAGTTCTTCCGTAGAAAAATTCCACAACCGTTTTCAAAAGAAAAAAAAAATAAATAAAAGAACAAAGAACATCAAAACACATTTAATCAAAGAAAGAAAAAAAATCGTTATAAAATGTCTCGAATTTCATTTTTAATCCGTTGCCAGTTAATAAATATAAATAAAGAATAAAATGCTCTCGTGAATGAAAAATTTTTGTTAACAAAAAAAAATCGTCTGCCAAAAAAAAAAAAAAAACAATAGTTATAAATTAAACAAAACAAATAAATAAATAAACAAAAAATCGTCTGACAAGTCAGTCCTTTTTTCTGAGCCTGCATTTCCGCCATGTTTGCGTTGTCGGAAAAGGAATCAGAGTCCTCACAGAAGATTATTCAGAAAAGTACTTTACAATACATTATTTAACAAAACCATTTTCTTGCAAAGTTAGTTTGAAGGAAATCCGCCTTGAAGTTCAGAATCAACATTCAATTTAAATTTCTCCGTAGGCGCTCATGTTAACATTTTTTCTGAACGGTTCATCATTGAACGAAAAATGGTTCAAATTGAAAAGTGAAATATAGGAATGAACCTCTCCAAAATCTTTCGAACAAAAAAAAGTTTATTCAATTCGGACGGTTCACGAAAAAGTTATTAGGTGGGGAAAGGTTGTTTGAACGGTTCAATGTTGAACGAAAAAAATGTTCAAATTGAAAATTTAAATACGGTAATGAAGCATCCTTGCCGAGATCTTTTGAACAAAAAAAAGTTTGTTTAAATCGGACTGTTCATTCAAAAGTTATTAGGTGTGAGAGCTTGTTTGAACGGTTCAATGTTGAACGAAAAATTGTTCAAATCGGAAATTTAAAAACGGGAATGAAGTATTCTTGATAAGATCTTTCGAACAAAAAAAAGTTTATTCAATTCGGACGGTTGACTTAAAAGTTATTAGGTGGGGAAAGGTTGCTTGAACTGTTCAATGTTGAACGAAAAATTGTTCAAATCGGAAATGTAAATACGGGAATGAAGTATCCTTGATAAGATCTTTCGAACAAAAAAAAGTTTGTTCAAATCGGACTGTTCATTAAAAAGTTAGTATCGCGAGGCAGGTTGTTTGAACGGTTCAAAGTTGAACCAAAAATTGTTCAAATCGAAAAATCAAATATGGGAATGAGCTGTACTCGCCGAGATCTTTCCAACAAAAAAAAATTTGTTCAAATCGGAATGTTCAATCAAAAATTATTAGGGGGGGACAGACAGACCGACCGACCGACCGACAGACCGACACACAAATTCTCCATCTCAATACCCTACTTTCAAATTTTTATTTTTTCGATATTCATTTTACCTTTTTATTTCTTTTTGGCTTTTTTTTAACTTGGCGATATTTTTTGGGCTTGGCGATATTTTTTGGACTTGGCGATATTTTTTGGGCTTGGCGATATTTTTTGGACTTGGCGATATTTTTTGGGCTTGGCGATATTTTTTGGGCTTGGCGATATTTTTTGGACTTGGCGATATTTTTTGGGCTTGGCGATATTTTTTGGGCTTGGCGATATTTTTTGGGCTTGGCGATATTTTTTGGACTTGGCGATATTTTTTGGGCTTGGCGATATTTTTTGGGCTTGGCGATATTTTTTGGGCTTGGCGATATTTTTTGGACTTGGCGATATTTTTTGGACTTGGCGATATTTTTTGGGCTTGGCGATATTTTTTGGACTTGGCGATATTTTTTGGACTTGGCGATATTTTTTGGACTTGGCGATATTTTTTGGGCTTGGCGATATTTTTTGGGCTTGGCGGTTCACTTAAAAGTTATTAGGTGGGGAAAGGTTGCTTGAACGGTTCAATGTTGAACGAAAAATTGTTCAAATCGAAAATGTAGATACGGGAATGAAGTATCCTTGAAAAGACCTTTCGAACAAAAAAAAGTTTGTTCAAATCGGACTGTTCATTCAAAAGTTAGTATCGCGGGACCGGTTGTTTGAACGGCTCAAAGTTGAACCAAAAATTGTTCAAATCGAAAAATCAAATATGGGAATGAGCTGTACTCGCCGAGATCTTTCCAACAAAAAAAAGTTTGTCCAAATCGGAATGTTCATTCAAAAGTTATTAGGGGGGGACAGACAGACAGACCGACAGACCGACCGACACACAAATTCCCCATCTCAATACCCTACTTTCAAATTTTTAATTTTTCGATATTTATTTCATTTTTTTGTTTCTTTTTGACTTTTTTTTACTTGGCGATATTTTTTGGACTTGGCGATATTTTTTGAACTTGGCGATATTTTTTGGACTTGGCGACATTTTTTAGATGCATTAAGCCAATTTTAATGCTTTTTTCGTCTCTTTTATTTTTAACGGGAAAGTAGGCTAAAAAGACACAAATCTCACAAAAATTAATGCAATACTGATTAGTTTAAGTTTAATGGTACTTTCACATTAGTTGAACAACTTAACTCAATGAAGTACAGCGTGTTTCTTAATGAATGGGACAAAAAAAAAAAAAAAAAAAAAAAGCACAACTGCAATTAAATTTTAAGAAATCAAGCTCATAGTGAAATTACAATTAGCCAAGTTTCTATAGATATTCTATGTGTGGTTCTTTGGTGTACAATGATTAATATCTCTATGCAGGTTTTTTAGTTTGCATCAGATTTATCATTGAGCATACTTCGTTAATGATTCGAGCAATTATTCACTGCTTCAGGGTGTAGCATTCATTTCCCAAGAGCTTAAAAGAAGTAATTCCTGTTGAAATGTAGTCACACTTCGTCTTTAACAAATTTCTACTTGAGAAAATTAGGAGGGGTTGGGTCAGAGGATCTTGGTGGCAAACACATCAGTGACATGTAGTTTGACCCAGTCCGACCAATCTAATAACGACATGGACCTGAAACTTTCTCGCCCACTATTCGATGCTGTGACAATGCAATAGTTTCTTCTTCACAGTTTGAGTTAAAATGTTTTTGAACAATAATAAATGGTGATATTTGAAGTGTTCCAATGCATAGTTTCACAAAAAACTGGTAAGGTTTGCCAGTAAGAACAAGGTTATCCTATACTGGGTCCCTGGTCACCGTGACATTTTGTGGGAAACTAAGTTGCTGATCAGCTTGTAAAGCTGGGCTCCAACACACCATTTTGTGTGGGTCCTGAACCTGCTCTAAGTTTACCCTACAATAAAGTCAAGAATACTGTAAGAAACCTGCTAATGAATAATTCGTATGACAGGTGGCTTCAGTCTGACTCACAGAGACAAGCTAAAGCTCTCAATCAACATCAACCCTGGTTGACATCCAGGGAACTACTCTGCCGTGGGCAGGTAAACGGCAGTATCTACAAAAATGAGTTTTCGAGATATTTGAAGAAACGCGTTTTTGATTTCCCACAAAGATCAATAAAACATTGAACTTCGAACATAGACGATACTATATGTTTATACCGATATATTTTTTGGGTAATCGATTGAATTTTGATTTTGCAAGCGCAAAGAGAGGTAAAGCAGATACTGCCCTTTACCTGCCCTTTTCACTCTAATTGTCATGCGGAATTGACTGGCAGTCGGCAGTAACTGCAGAGTATGCTACTAAATGTCCAATATTTATACATATTCGACAACATGCGAAGTAGATATGTTATTACGAAATATATTATTGCATTGTGAATGATATGTTTTATTTTAAAATATACATAAATACCGTGTTCCTTGATATAGATTTAATATAAACGAACGCGAAATATAATTAAAAAGTATAATGAAACTGTATTGTATTATGCAAAATATGATGCAAAACTTGATGATTCTTCAGCCATTTTTACTTTCTTTTACTTAGTGAAGGAAGTATTGTGATCACGAAGAAAATTTCACTCAAATTTCGGTCTATATTTTAATTTTGCTTGCCCCCGAATGAATGTTGAGTAGTTTTTTCGACCTATCAGCACGTGCATATGTACCTACTAACATATAAACAGCCGAAATATCCTTTTCGACCATGCCCCAGTTAATTACGATAAGTTTTCTCGTAACGTCTGTATGTACGTATGTATGTACGTACGTATGTTTCTATGTATGTGCGTATGTGTGTATGTCGCATAACTCAAAAACTATATGCCGTAGAAGCTTCTAGTCTGGTATGTAGGCTCTGAGGGTGGTCTAGTTGTGCACCTCCCCTTGTGGTTGCATTCGAATGTTCCCAAGGGGGTCTTTTACCCCTTTGTGGGCTAAATCAATGTTAATTTCAATGCAAATTGAGTAATATGATTTGGTACAACCACTTGGTGATATATCGCCAAACTTTTGGTCGCCAAGTGTTTGCCGCCAAGTTGGCGACAAATTTGGTGAAAAAATGATTTTTTTTTAAAATTTGGATTCAATTTAGCGCTATTGGGCATATTTTGTGAAGAAATCACTTAATAATTTTAAAATTGACGATATTTAGAAAATAAATCATTGAAAACATTATTTTGCATTGATTCGGGACAAACTGGGGGTGTAAATGTTTGAATTGTTATCTTGCTCACTCTAATGTACTATTTTAACACTTGAGGTATTTATTATGGAACTTAAACGTAAAAGGAAGTAGTGTGGCGTTCACATAAGATGTTTTAAAATTACTACAAATCAGTTAATGCTTTGTAATTTGCATCAAAACAAGAAATCACTTTGAGAAAAAGAGCGCTTGAAATGCTTGTTGTGCTGACGATTTTTTTTATAGCACTATTAAAACAGCTAGGGATTAAACTACAAAAACTATCGTCTGTTAGTATGAAAGCAACTGTAATTGAAAGAAAACAAAACAATGTAAATAAAATCATTTCACTGCTGCATTTTTGTTTGTCGTCTGCCAAGTTTGGCTTGTGTATCTTTGAAATCGTGAAAAATATTGTCTGCTAGTGGAGAGAAACTTTATTTGAAAGAAAAACATGTGGTATGGACCCCACACTACTTCCTTTTACGTGTACATTTTTTTAGTAGATGCCGTAAGTGTTAAAATAATGCTTGGAATGAGCAAGATGACAATTCAAACATTTACGCCCCAAATGTACCACGAAACAAAGCAAAAAATGATTTACAACAATTCATTTTCAAAATATCGCCGATTTTAACATCATTCAGTGGATTTTTCGCAAAATACCGCCAATCGCGCTAAATTGAACCCTAACTCATAAAATAATTTTTTCGCCAAATTTGTCGCCAATTTGGCGATATGTCACCAAGTTGGCGACAAGCACTTGGCGACTAAAAGCTTGGCGATATATCGCCAAGTGGTAACGCCGATTTATATCACTTCAGTCTGCTTTGATATTAACACTGATTCACCCCCAAAAGGAATAAAACACCCCCTTGGGAACATTCAAGTGCGACCAATGACCTCCCGTGACCTCCCATTAGGGCACCCCTACTTTCGCTTAGTTTAAGTACAGAGGAAAACGATTTTTGCGGCTTGATGCAAGTTTTGCACAGCGATTCATATTATGTTCATCCTGCAGACATGTAGATACTGCCGTTTACCTGCCCATCGTAACGGAAAATGCAGTTACTGCTAATTACCACTGGTTAAAAAACAGTTTTTTTTCATCGGAAACCAAAAAAAGATGCTTGTACCATAAAACTAATGTAACATAGATTTCAAAAATGCAAAAAAATGAAAATCGAAAATTTTGCAGTTACTGCCCTTTACCTGCCCACGGCAGTACTAAGCTTGAGTAGAAAGTAGCTCAAAATGTCCATTGGGCATCTTACTGGACACTGTTATCTTAATAGGTACCTCAACTTGTTAGTTGTCACTGATGATACAGCTTGCAGAGGTGCCTAAAGGCAGAAGAAAGCTCAAAACGCGTACTGTATGATTGTGATTTTTATTCTGCTCACAGATTTGAACATCTGGGGTACCACTGTTAAGATCCCTATGAATTGTCTAGCTTACCTGTCAGAAATCTGCTAAACTTTGTTTCAGCTATCGGACTCTATTAACCTTTAGGAACCGGGCGGTACACATGTTGTACTATAAGTCTTTTTTCTTTAGAGGACAGGGTTGAAATATTCACTGGAACCCTTAGGAGCCGGGGATTTTTTCAAGGTTTCATACCTTTGGTACGACAGTTTATACCTTCTCTTTTCAAAGGAAAAGAAATCTGTGGTTCAACTGTCGTACTACCTAGGTCGAAAGAAAATGTCTACATGAACAGCACAGATCCAAAAGGTTAAGGGTCCCACAGGTATAGTACAATAGATCTGTGGTCGCAGTGAATGAATGAATGAAGTGAGTCCCGCTCACTTCATTCACATATTCATTCCAAAACATAGCCTGCTTTCTCCCTAACGTGGCCTGTTGTATAAAAGTGTCCTTAGAGGCTGATTTCAAAACCAGGAGATAATTCACCGTTGCTAAATAAAACATGCATACTTACAGCTTCAGAATCAAATTGCTTTAGCAAAATAAATAAATAAATCAGTTACAGCATTTGTACTATAAGGTGCTTTTTATCCCATTAAAATTGAAGCACCATGCACAATGATAACCCAATGATAACCCTTAAGAACCCAATTCTGTTAACAAAGGAAAATAAACTCTTACCATAATATAACCAGCTTGTGACTGGAGCTACAGAAATTCCACAGGTGAAAACCTTTTCCTCACTGGCCAATGCCAAGGCAGAAGCATAGCCTCCATAAGACCAACCAAATATTGCAACATGCTTCCCATTTATGTATTGTAGATGATCCTTTAAATAACTAGCACATTGAAAAAAAAAAAAAAAATGTTAAAATTCACATTGACAGGAGTAATGGAAAGATGCAACAGATGTGTCATTCTAGTAGTTTTGCTAAACAGAACATCAAGAATCAAGGTTCATAGTAATAAATTTGGGTATGATTAAAATATTTTATACCAATCCCTCAAATAATTGGAAAAAAAAAAAATAGTCAACTTGAAAATGTCTATTCTTACTAAGTGTGTGTGCAAAAATAGTTAATTGGACTAATTGACATAATTGGAACAAAATAGTCAACTTGAAAATGTCTATTCTTACTAAGTGTGTGTGCATTAAATAGCACATTTTAAGCTCTAAAGGAAAAGGTAAAATGACTCGGCTATCTTGATAGAAATAATGGTAATTTTTATAATTTTTAAGGTATTGACAAATAATTACTTAAAGTAGTGCATAACTTTTTTTGGCTGAATAGTTAATCTGGCAGCTAATGATAATCATATTGCAATCATTCTTATTAAAAACTGTTCAAACATTTTAAATGATAAAAATGTTTTGAAAATACAAAAATAATTTTCCTTTAAGGATAAGTTGAATCATTGAACTTAAGATTCAACTCACACATATATGCCTGGATGTACACACACACACACACACACACACAAATATGCATGATGCACTAAATGAATTACACCATAAAAAGAAATTATACTGTATGCAGTTTGAAAATTCTATACAAATTATATGGAAAAAGAAAGAAAGGAATGACATGCTTACTTCTAAAATAAAATTCTAATCAAAATGTATGCCCTTTTATCTGAGCAATGCAACAGCTACATTTTTATTCTTGTCCATATGAACAACCTTTCATTTCAGTATTTTGAATAATTTGAGCACTTTAAATAAAAGTAACAAATATATAGAAAAGTTTAAAAACTAGTAAGTTGAATGTAGGAAATGTTAAAAGTGGTACTCATGTAACAGCTGGGTTCCATCATTGGATTACAGATTTAGCCAGCACAAAAGTAAACATTTCAATTTCGACTAATATTGAAGGGAAAACTATATTTTTATAGTGTCAGTGTAATAGGCGACAAATAGACATCAAATTTATTTTAAAATGAAAAAGTGTGCAAGGGGGTGAAGAAAGGGTTATCGCACATGATAAAACCCTTTAATAAAGAAACAATTCTTCATCTGACAATCTAACATACATTTTAGCTTATTAAAAATCAAAATAATCTTCTACCTTGTCACTGAAAGTTGATCAAATATTTCTACAGTTCCTAGTTTACGGTAAACTTCATGCAGGATTTTATCTCCTCGGTATCCACTGCCACGACCATCTATCCATGCATAAATGACATTCTTTTTGCTTGCCAAGTAAGAACCCCAATTCACAGAATATTTTTCTGAAATCATTTGACTTCCGGGTCCACCGTACCTAAAAAATACACGCAAATGGGGGTAAATGACAAATAAAAATGAATCCACAATAATACCATTCAGTACAATATTCAATAAGATCAACTTTCTAAACTGGAAGCTGATGTTTTAGTTATTCCAATTTAGATAATCTATTATGAATGTAACCTATTTATCGTAGAATACAGAGAGTGGCATGTTTGTGAAGATGCAACACCCCCAGAGAAGATATAATAAGCATCCAGGGGAATAAAAACCACCACAGAAGATGGTGTTGCAAACCAGGGCCGTACCAGACTGCTGTTTCGTGGAGGGTTTTACCAACATATTTCTCGTGAAATGCATGTGATAAATAAAATTTGATTTCATGTTTTATAATCTATTGCTTTTTGTTACAGTAGATGCTAAAGAGGCATTAATAAGAAAAATAAAATAACATATCTTTCCAATGAAGGAAAAATTCTGATGTGTACAAAGTATCTTCACAACAGTTAAAAAGGTGTATTATTGTGTATGAAATTTGGCTGCAGATAAATCAATTAATTTGTACTATCATTCAATAATGTTAATTTCATTTTTCAGAAGAAATTGAAAAATAAATAAGAAAATAAAAAATAAAATAGTAATAATATTATTTTCAGCAAAAAAGGGCATTAACACGTTGGGAGCGCATGAACTCTTGGAAGGATGGCAACAGGTTCACATAGCGGGCGGCTGTCCTCTTGGGGGAGAACTTTAAATTTTCACAATTGAATATTTAAAAAACAATTTTTAATTTTTTTTCCCGTTATCTACATTAAAAATGGAGTGGAATTGGTAAGTTAGACAACAAAATGTTTTCCATCCCAATGGTGGTTACCATTGTCTTGAGGGCAGCATTGAACGTGTGAAAAAGCAGTTTTTGGAATAGTTTTGAAAAATTTTGGAGGGGGTTTGAACCCTAAAAACGCACCTCTTAAATACGGCTCTGTTGCAAACCAAGTTTGATGAGGGAAATTGAACACTTAATTTTGGCTAGAACATTATAAAATGGTGTTCGCAATGTCACTTATTGTTTCAAAGGTATATGTTATTATTAAATCAATTATACAACTATAAAACAGTTATGTAACACCAAAATTAAATACAAATTACTTTTATTTGTACCAATGACTTTTGAGACTCGATTTTCTTGCTAAGCTTTTATAATTTATACAAAATCACTTCTTCCCTTTAGATCCAAATATTACTCCTAAGCAGAAACATTTTTTCTTTACAAAATACATTAATTATCAATAAACAAAACAAATAATAAATAATGGCAAATTTGGGATTAGGAAAAGGTACAGGTAAAAAATTATGAAAAAAGAAAGACTAAGTAATAATTAAATACGACGTCAATCTTGAACTATTACTCATTACATAATTTTGAAACAAATAAATTTCTAATAATAGAATTATTTTTCCATCTTTCTAGTTTAATAAAATGAAAGTAAAACTTACACTTCAACAAGCATAGGATATTTAGTTATTTCATATTCTTGTAAATAAGGAGGCAAAAACAGACGAACATTTGCATCTGTAAAATAAAGTGACTGATGTTAAGAACAAATTGGAGAGAATTAGTTAAACATTGAATTCATGTTAAAAAATATAAACGAATAATTCAATAAGAAATCTCTACATAATAAAAAAAGTTATGTTCAAGAGTGGGATTTTAAGATGCCGAGAAGACCATATAGCGCCTACAGCCTTGAAATTAGGCAAAAAATTAGTTGGGATCCAAAGAGTGGGGACATTAGAGCTTTTTGTTAGTTAATTTAATTCGAAATTAAGTTTTTAAGCTAGAATTCTTCATAAATTACAAAGTAAAAGAATTTTTGAACGTAATCTAATATATAAAATTCTCGTGTCACAGTTTTCGTTGCCATACTCCTCCGAAACGGCTTGACCGATTTTGATGAAATTTTTTGTGCTTATCCAGTATCTATGAGAATCGGCCAACATCTATTTTTCATCCCCCTAAATGTTAGGGGTAGTCCACCCCTAATTTTTTTTTTGTTCGCACATAACATCTGATCTACTGAACCGATTTGGACGATTTTTTTTTTAATCGATAAGAGAT
This sequence comes from Uloborus plumipes, assembly GCA_038373865.1. Classification (NCBI taxonomy): domain Eukaryota; kingdom Metazoa; phylum Arthropoda; class Arachnida; order Araneae; family Uloboridae; genus Uloborus; species Uloborus plumipes. The sequence continues at coordinate 39,403 of JAXGGA010002712.1, forward strand.
GGTGCAACTTAGGTACCATGTACTCATATGACGATATTTGTTCACTAGAAAAAAAGTTATGATCGAAAAACTAACATTTCATGTCTTTTAAAACAATATGTGTTATCGTAAATCCTTACTTCAATGAGCGACCCGATGGTCAAGTGGTTAGGTGCGTCAGGTTGAAGTTCCTGATGGAATGAGATCGAATCCAGGTCCGCAAGGGTTTTTTCGAACAGCTGCATGGTTTTTTTTTTTGAATGATTTTAATGATTGTAATGTCCTTATGCAGGTACATCCCCTTATGGGGATCTACCCCATATTTTTTTATAGTACAAAATGACGGTTTTGGTCGGATCTTTGTTAAAATTGGCAATGGGGTCCTTTGATGCTGTAGAATTTTCTTATGGAGGTTTGTGCCATTTTTGGGGGCTTTGAATCAATTGTGGCAATTAAAGGTTTTTGATTTGCGGCACTTATATTATTTTTTCAAAAATTATATACACTATCAATTATATTATGTTAATTTTTGTACCTTTATAAAATTCTGTATTTTATATCTTGCATTTACGTCAAATTCAAGGTAAAATTAAAAGTCAAAAATTCTGAAGAAGATAAATATATGTTAAAAATTAAAGTAACTATTTTTGTGATTTTCATATTGGTTGTGACCAAAAAACATCATTACAAACAAATAAAATGTATCAAACACCATGAGTGTTGAGTTATTAGGCAAAATCTGCTGTATAAAGTTTTTTTTCACTGCTAGAGGGGGGGGGGCGGTATGAACGACCATTAAAGTGACACAAATTTTTAAAAAATAAAGGTGGGATCTCCAATTATCTTGCTTCGTAATTTGAACTGTGCAACGGTACGCGATTAGTCATTCAAAAATTAATGAAAAACGTGATCGAAGCCAGGGTTTTAACTGGCAAGTTCAGAGGTGAAAATATACTCATACCACGGATTCCTATTATACCTACAGATGTGCCAATTCAATTCAAACGTATTCAGTTTCCGATTAGATTGGCATTTGCAATGACTATCAACAAATCCCAAGGTCAAACGATGTCTGTTTGTGGCTTAGATTTGAGAACACCATGTTTTTCACACGGACAATTATACGTGGCATGCTCTCGAGTGGGTAAACCATCCAGTTTGTTTGTGTTAGCTAAAGATGGACTAACAAAAAATATTGTTCACGCTATAGCATTAAGAGATTTATATTGTTTAATAGTGTTACTGTTGTAATTGTTTAATTAATGATATATAATTTTAAGGAATAAATTATAATAACTTAAAAATAATGTTTGCTTTTTGTTATTTTTATATTCCCGCATCGTTCACAGCGCTCCATGCTTATTTCACGCATATATCACATTCTTACATACACACAATATACACATTCTACCATACATACATACATACTTACAATAAGTAAGCTATTTTTTGTCAACACTAGAAATTACTAGGAAATTATTTATATGGCAAAACAACGTTTGCCGGGTCAACTAGTATTCTATATCATTAAAAAGAGCCTTTTTTCCTGCACAAGATGAAGTTTGTTCCAAATATATCAATTACTTAAAACAGATTATTCAAGAAAATTTTTAAATTAGTGAAAATTCTACCACAACTCAAGCACTAAGCTATAGAGCAAAACATTACTGGATGTGTTTGGAGGCCCTGAATTTGAAAAATAATTTTGAAACCTTAAGTTTGGCGATTTTGCTCAGCCCCAGGATCCCCCTCAGCATCTAAGGCCTTGAAATACGATGCAAAATCAGTTTGAACCCCGAAGGTGTATTAAGAATGTCTTAATATTTAACATGGTTCAAGAAAAACGAATATAATATTTTTACGCGATATATCAAATGAGATCATATTACACAAAAATATAGACTGATTATTAAAAACCCTACGATAATTTCCATCGATAGGCACTTGAAGATTCTTTATTTTTGGCATTGCTTTTGTTTCTATGAAGTCCTTCAAATCGTCATTTGTTTGTAAAACTGAAACTAAAATCAAAAAGTTTAATTAGAACAAGAATTGTAATAATGCAAGTAGTAATTTATAAACAAAGGTCATCAAACTTAAGATTATAGAAATATATACAAAATTTTGAGAACACTTACTAATTTTATTGGAATCTGTAGCACGAATTTCGACTCTGGGAATTCCTGGACCTAAGCATTCTAATACATAGTAGCTTAATTTCTTGCTGAAGGTGGCATCATTGTACAGACAGTCGGGTCCTATGTCACAAGTGAAACATGTAGTATTTTTGGGCTTCTTGTGCTTTAAGTCAGTAACTCCAAATAAATGCCTTTCTCCAGGTTTGCCTTCTAAAGTTGTGATGTAATAACTAAACATAAAATTGATAATATTTATAAAGATGTAAAACTGCACCAAAGCGTTGAGATGAATTGTTGTATCAAAAACTTTTAATAGTTAAAATAAATTTATATGGAAGATTTATGATAAAACCTTAATAATATAACATTATTAATATAAGAATTGTTTACTGCTATAGTACTTGTCTCTTGTGATAATTACGGACTTGCAATGTCCAAGGAATTTTTTAAGGCAAACAAACTTTTACAATAGTTATGAGGGATCTTTGAATTGCACTCTTATTAACTAATAGCAAACTGTTTTAACTCCAAAGTTCTTAGATAAACAATTCAAGAAATGGTTGACAGCGAGCTTACCAGGAAACCATAGGAAAAAAAAAAAAACTGGAAGAGCATGTAGTAAAACATGTTTTTATATGCATAACTTATTTGCCCTCGTGATCCCATTGTCGAAATACAAGGTCATAAAGTCTGCTGAAATTTTAAGGAAAGTCACCTCATTTAACGAGTTTTAGATGTTTGGCTTGATATGGTTTTAATAGTTTATGAATCAGAATCCACATAGCTGACATACTGTCCAAACTAAAATTTAATTCATAGAAAATTGAGAAATTGCACTTACACTGTATTTTTTTCTATGTTGTGATCTAATATTGATACAGTATCATATTTTCCACTAGTAAGAAATGTTTTTGTTCCATCCTAAAGAAAATCAAATTATAGTATTAGCAAAGGAGTAAAAAATACATTTGAAAAAGAAAATAAGAAAGATGATTGGAAAGTTTTTAGACATTGTTAAAAAAAAAATATTGGTTTAAAACAACATTTTATTTTGTCTATTTAAAATTACCATCAAAATGAAAGCACCATGTTTACTCGCACATTTGCCTCCTGCTTTACTGCCAAATTTTGAAACCCAAAATGCAGTTGCAAGTAATATGTGCAGAAATTTTTTCATGCATTATTATCTTCACAACAAATTGCAGGTTTTCAACTCATACAAACCATGAGCAGTTTAGGAGGGGAAAAAGATTTTGATTGAGTGTTAAGTCATACGTTCTTTAGATGGATATCTATTAACATACCAAGATGGGCTTTACCCTTTAAAACCAAGGCAACCAACCCCCTTTGCCTAACCACCAAATGCCTAAAATCTCTATGTGGAACTATTGTAAGAGAAGTTCAGTTAGAGGTCCCCTCAAGATGGCTCCATAGTTGTTGACATGCTTCCGCAGCCTGAGGCCACACTCTACTACTCTTTTAGATCTCAATGGAAATTAAACTGTTTTTGAAAGAGTTTTTTTTTTTGTTATTTACTAAGTAGGGTTTTTTAAATAATATTTTCGTTGCTTTAAAAAGTTATACTTCTTTTACTTTGATCAAGATGAAAAAATTCTCAGCAGTAATATCCCAAGCAGCATCAACTCATCGGATTTTGTTCAGCCGATCATCGAACTCCTCGTAAACTGATCCCGTAACGCAAGATGACATCGTTCCGATCAGTATCTGAGCACGGTTTTCGATGACCTATTTTTCAACGGAAAGCGATATCCTTCCGTTCAAGTTTCTTGATGAAAATAAGCCGAGCTATATTCCATCAGAAAACGATATCCTTCCGATCAAGTTTCCCGATGAAATTCATTGGCACGGGACTGTTCTGCTCGTAAATTGCTCCAAATCTCATCGTATTTCGAGCAAAACTCATCAGACTTTGCTGCTCGGATTCTGTTTTGCCGATGAGACACATTGGACCATCTGCCGATGAGAACTTCATCGAGTTTCGATGAATGGCCGATGAGCTGATGCTGCTAGGGAATGTCTACATTCAAAATTAAAATTTAAAAGAATTCAACTAGTTCATCACAACCTGACATGAATTTGAACTTATTTTAAATGGTTGAAATAGCATGTAAATAAAAATAAAAATATAAATAACATAATTTTACTCATTACTACATTCAAATGTAATTCACCAGAGTTCCAAAACATACCTTAACATCTACAGCAGCAATATGTCTAAAACGACCAGCATCTCCTTCAGATGGTCCAGGAACTCTTATGAAATAGTATTTTTTGTCTGACGAGAAAACGGTGCTTGTAGATAAGTCTACCCAACCATGTCCATGTGCATCTTCTTGAATATTCTATTCAAAATAAATAAAGAATTACCAACATATCAGAGCGGACAAACTGGCAAGTTGAAAATAAGTACAATATACTTCAAAAAACCGCATAATTCATTGAAAATTTTACAATATATTATACAAAAAATTAAACCATACTCAAACATTTTTATTTCATTATTGAATATATCAGAAAAAGATATTTTCCTCCTTAGGTCCCCCTCCCATTCTAATCCAGCCCCCAAAATTATAAAACATTTTTACTGAGCACCAGTGAGTTTATCTTAACATTTTAAGTAGTTTGAGATAGAAGACTGTTCTTCCATGAGTAGTATCAAGTTTTTATATGGAACAGAATGCAAACTTATATCCTTTCCTGTCTTGTCTTGTCTTTTAATTACAAGCTGCAAGTCACGGAAAAAGATTTTAACAAGGCTTGGGAATAGTATTTAGACTTCAACATTATAATATCACACCAAAATTTATTGTGACATAGCACAGCATAACTAGTGGTGAGGTTTCTTTTAAACTTTTAAAACTCTCAAAAGTAGCATAAAACGTTGCAAAATTCTGGGTTTTTTTTTTGCATTTGACAAATTTTTCTAATGAAATATATTGTTACAAATCTTGTAAATAGTTGTTGTTTTTCCTGCCTTGCATCATTTTCACTAGTTTTGGTTTTATTTGGCGACATGTTGCAAAAGTATCTGAAGATATCACCACCTACCCTAACTTTAATAAGCATGAAGACATTTTTGCTTTTTCTAGAATGGATTATTTAAGTTTGAATGAATCGAACACTCCTGATTTTGCTAGAATGTTGTAGAAATTTCCTTCTGAGTATAAATAGCTGTCCAACTGCCTTGAACACAGTTTTTCTCAGATTTGATTTCTAAGAGGCTCGTTTTATTCGCTCGGGCGAATGTTTGTTTTGCTTTTGTAATTTCTTAATTACTGTTCATGTTAGATACGTGGTGCTGAGTTAGTGTTGAGATTACAGTGCACTGTTTGCTGCCTAATTGCTGGATGTTTAGCAATTGTTTCCTGCTCCTATCGTAAATAAGTGTACATACTTGTAAATAAATTTATAGTTACTTCCTCAAGATTGGAATGCTCATTTAAAGAAAGTTGAAGATGCTACGGACTCGTTACAATATGAAACATACAAAATTTGTACAAACATCTTGTGATAAAAATTCTTGATCTGTGATCAAAATCAATCAAAATTCTTACATTGTACAAAAGAATCCTAGAAACTGGCAGCTCTAACATACTATTTCCTGTTTTTAATGAAAATGATTAAAGTACTTAAGTTATAAATACAAGCTGTATGCTTTATTAGAGAAAGACTTTGAAACATGTGAAGATTAATAGAAGTAACCATTTGAGCATTATCATGGAGGGTTAAACTGCATAGCTACTAAGAAGAGTAGATAAAGTGCAATAATGTCGGCCTCGCTTAATCGAATACTGTCGGTTCCAAGAAATGTTATTCGATTAAGTGGGGTATTCGATTAAACGGTGATCTTTAACATTGCGTCAACGGAATGGGAAATATTCGGTTCAGAGATATTTTATTCGTATGAATGGGGTATTCGTTTATCCGCTACCCGAATAAGCGGGGACGATAGTACTGCTTTCTGGAATGCTAAAAATAATGAAAAAAAAAAAAGTGAAAAGGGTTAAACTGAAATTGAATTAAAATATTGGTCTGATGTTGCAACTAATTGGAAAATATATAATTTTTGATTCAAAACTTCTTCTTTTTTTTTTTAAATTTCAATTCATTTGTGTCTTTTACAGTTTAGCACTTAGCAAAATAACCAATTGAATTACATAATTAAAAAATTTTGTATGACTTTTCAACCATGAAAATTAACCTTTAGGAGCCGGGCGGTACACATGCTGTAAAGTAACTTTTTTTTTTTTTTAAAAAGGACAGGGTTGAGATTTTCACTATTCACTCAAACCCTTTGGAGCCGGGGATTTTTTCAAGGTTTCATACGTCTGGTACGACAGTTTATACCTTCTTTTTTCAACAGAAAAGAAATCTGTGGTTCAACTACCGTACTACCTGGGTCGAAAGAAAAATTTCTAAAAAACAGCCCGGTTCCAAAAGGTTAAATACAATCTAAGATAAAAACAGGTTCTGACAATATGTCGAATTCAACAATTTAAAAAATTTATTTATGAATCAATCCATCTTATAAGACAGAAGATATGGCCAGAAATAAATTGAATTAATAAATAATTAGAAGACTTATGGCAGTGTGAGGAGGATGTAACAAATAGTATTACATTTTTTAAAAGGATAAATCAAAGTTAATTTAACCTAAAACTCACCTTTTTACAAATCCATCCATCGTTTTCTCTGCACATACTGACAATTGAAGTATTTTGAGCTCTTTTTAGCCAAACTACGGAAAGAGCATCATTGCCTACCCACTGAATTTCAGTAAAATAATATTCCCTGTGCAATGAAAGAAATTCTTAACAAAATCTAGATTATATAAAATAACACATTCGTAAATATTACTGATTTTTTTTTTTTTAAATGAAGTTACAATGAACGCAATAAGACAACGTTTACAAAAGTACAAATAAAAGCATTGAAAATGAGTTAAAAACTCATGAATTTTTTTTTTATAAATACTTTTATAAATGTTGTTTCATTTTACTCATTTCATAGTACAAAGTTTTCGACTACTTTTTTTACAATGAAGTTACAATGTTTGAAACAAATATCTTTTAGCTAGATTTCATCTCCATAAAATAATCTTAGCTATGCAGGCAATTAAATGACAACTAGTGAACTATGAGAAAAAGATACATACATAATGCATTTAATTTTAAATAATGTAAAAGAAACAATCAATAATGCCAATAGCATTGATAATAATCTACCAAGACTGCAATTATAAATTGCACCAAAAATCTCATTGGCTACAGTTCAAAAAAGTTAATTCTTCACATGTACTCAAAAGTCTATTGCCGGTTGTCTCATTTTGCATTTGTATTTTGAATTTCAAAGCATTATACACATTTAATTTAACTTTTTAATCTCCAAAACTCAGTAACAATGAAATAACTTATTTACATTAATGCCATTCAAACATTTTCTGAAAGAGAGATAAAAGGATGAACATCATTAAGGTAAATTCTTCCGATTTTAAATTTTAAACCTGGTTCATAATCATAAACCTCTACATTATATACATATCAAAAATTAATCTAAAAATTTTGAGCTGAAAAATTTAAAAACTAAGGCAAATAGAATGATAACTAATTTAATTACAAGTTATGTGTAACAGAGGAGTAGAATAGCTTCACTATCATTACCTTTTTACTTTTATTATTACTAGTTTCACTCTTACAAAGAAAGAAAGGAAAAATAAAATATAAAAATTATGCAGGATTGTAGCCCATCTCTAAATCAAGTTACCTAAATATTAAAGCTTTATCATTGAAAACAATATCCTAGTGGAACATAATGATTTTTTTTTTTTTTTGAGTAGTTAGATTTATTGAAATAGTTCGACTTTACACAAACATGCATTATAAAGATCATTTTAGACAATTCATGACTCAGCAACAAATGTACCATGAACAAATATTTTATGATAGAAATCATATTAATACTTACAAATCTTTATAGTCTTTAGGAACTTGAACAGGAATATTTTCTTTTGATTTAGCTAAATCGGATACCCATATAGTAAAAGTTGGGTTCGTTTTACCAGCCTGGGAAGAAAAAAGATCATTATAAACAAGTTCTTTTGATAATCAGACAAAAATTTAAAAACAAAAATAAAAGAAAACATTGACAAGAAAATAAATTATTATACTAAATTACACAAAAAAATTGAACAAAAAATTGCTGATTAGCGTCAAAATTCAATTTAAAAAAAAAAAAAATTTTGTTTCAAAACAATTTTCCAACTCATTTAAGAGTAGAGTATATCCCGACTATATCTAGGGTTCATTTTTTGTGAATTTTCAAGGATCTCCTGCCAATATAATTTATATAATGCAGTTTATTGTTATTGAGAGGGGAAAAAGCTATAAAGCCAATAAAACCAGATACATTGATATATTAGCACTGAAGGAATTTACTAAGCAAAATTGATGTACATAACGAATTTGTGCTATAAATATGTTTGTGCTAATGAATGCTAATAAGTTTTGTATAAATTTAGTTGCATTAAAAAATATTTACCTTTGGGTACCTCAAATTTACGAGCTCTGGATACACATTGTTAACGTCTGCATAAGATCCATAGTAAGGGTATTGTAAAAGATCAACATCTGTGTCATTGAAAGTAACAAAACATAATTTCTTGCCATCATTTGACCACCAGATTACGTTGTTAGAACTGATTACTTCTTCTATAGACCAAAAAAATAAAAAGGATAAACGTTAACAAAAATATTTTTGATTACATAATGCCATAAAGGTTTCAAATTTTCACAAAACTTAAATAATTTTTAGTATAACAGTAAAACTTCAGTACTATGTAAAATTCATACAAAATGCATAAAATTTTATTATTTCAGAGAAGAAAATTGCCAGCACAATTAAAAATACTGTAAATGGATATCCTATTTCCATATAAATAGAACATGATAATAAACACACTATTAAAAAAAATAGAGCAACAAAATTAGGGAAAATAAATTTTAGTACACTGCTGAGAGAAAGAATATTTATTATAATTTGATATCATATTGAAAAAAGTACTCAGGCACATCTGAAGAAATGAAAACTAGTATACACTCATTTAGAACAGAAACATTACGGAGATTTTCAAATAATGTGAACAGCTATATAGCAACACAAACAATCAACCTTTTAAAAAACGATGTATCTTATTTTAGGAACCCCTGAATGCATGTTTTTCTTGCTCCAAGTAATTAAGTTAGATATTTTGAAATAAATTCGAATTGAGCAACTAAATTTCTAATTTCATTGATATTTTTTTCCAAAATTCTGTACCCTAAATTCCCCCAGTGACATTTATAAATGCGGAATTTAATGTCACAGCCGCTCAAAGGGTTACTGTCTGTTTGCATATTGTGCGCCTGGCAGCTACAAACGCTCCATTTGAAAAAGGAGAGATAGGTTTAGGATGCGCACTTCCCGATGCTTTCAGATTTTGTTCGCTTGCTACTTCCTCGGTGCATTTCCCCCCTATTTCGAGAAAGTCAGAAGAGACTTGGCGCGTGCGCAGATGCTGCGGAGGTCGCACGAAAAATTTTCAGATAGTTAGTAGAACCAAATTCTAAATATAAATAAATAAACATAAATATGAATAAATAAATAAAGTTTAACAGTTTAAAAAAATGGTACAATAATTACAAAACTTGACACTATTTATTCAAGAAAACATGGAGAAAAAGAATGCGCTGGCAAGTAATCATTTATTGAACACGGTTAATTTTTTTAACATACTGAATAGAGAAATTCCATTTTACCGTGCTGGAAAAGGAAAAATTAAAATGTATTTTACTTACCTTCATAAACCCAGTCAGGAATACCATTAAATATGAGCCCATCAACTCCAGTTTTGGTTAATTGGCGAGGTTTAGCAGAAATGTCAGATAAATAATACACATTGTTGTCAAGCACATAAACCTAGTTTAAATATAAAAATAACATTTGTATTTTTTGAAGTTCAAAACTTAAGTTAGCTATTGTTAAAATCCTATATCTAACGTATTGTATTAAAAATAAATTCTTACTAGTTGGTTTCCTGTTGGTCCCCATTCAGCATACTGCAGACGCACATCGGGATTATCAGGAAAAAGTGGTGCTAAATACCTACAGAAAAATATGTTCTATTAAAAAGAGTTTTTGATTTTTTAAAATAAATAATCAACAATTTAAAATGTAATGTAAAAGCTGAAGACATTTTAATAAGTTTTGTCAAGATTTGATTCAATATCACGAACATTTCAATAAAAATCCTGAAGTGCCTCAGCTTTAAATGCAGAAACATGTGTGTGAATTTTTTTAGGTTCAAAAAATTAAGTTTCAAAATGTTTTGAATAAAAATAATATTCAAGTTAACTTCCTTCAAAATGAATCATGTAAGTGTTAAAAAGTTTGATTTAAAATTGAAAATCTTCATATTATAGAATTTTTAAACTGACATAAATTAATAAAAATAAATAACTAATAGAACTAATAGAATAAATAGAACAGAAGAGGAAAAAAAAAAAAAACCAACTAAAATGAAAGAAAGCAAAATTTTTAACAGTTGTGTTTCCTTACATTTATACCTGTTATCTATGTTATAAAAAACCAAATGACAAGAATTGTATGAAAAAGAATGCTTGCAGATAAAAAAAGAAAATTAAGACTTATTTTTCATGTACGATATTTAAACCTTAAATATTATTCAAATAATTATTTACATTCAGCTAAACAGTTAAAAATAATAATTGAAAAAGAAAAAAAAAAAAAAGAAAGAAAGAAAACATAACACCAGTAAAGAAATAAATACAATCTGCAATACTTACTCACTGCTAACATTATATAGTAAAAATGCTGCTTTGTATGTATACCTAAATATCTATTAAAAGAAAGAATACAGTGCTTCAGTAATAAATAAACTCCATCATATGCTAGATTATATCAGTAAAAGATTACTTAGTGTCAAAAGAAAACATTTCAATTTGAAAAGTACTATTTGATATTATTGGTGTGTGTGTACAAAAACATGCATATTCCTTTTTTACCTAATGCAAACGCAAAAAATAAATGAATATACCTCATGCTTTTTGTGAAAACATGAAATAAATCATAATTTATATGCTTAAAAAAATAAAACTTTTCAGTTTAGAATTCAGAAATGTTCATTCATCTTTTAACATTTTATTATAGTTTCAAATTTAATATAAGTTCAATTTTTAAAAAGGCAGTATTTTGTATAAAAACAGATAACTACAACAAGCTCAAGGTGAAAAGCTTACAATTAGAAAAAAAAATCACATTCCAAAATTTTTACAAAACATAATTTGTAAGAAAATATATATCATATACCTACAAATGAGTTTTTTGAGGGGGGGGGGGAAGGATGCCAAACAGTTTATCAGGGATTCATAAGCTTTTCTGCATTGAACAAGTAATCTCATAATATGCATCAGTACTAATTTTGTAGTTTTGTGCTTTAATCACAACTCCAATGAGTTTCGTGCCTTATTTTGTCTGGTCAATGTTTTCTTTTTTTATTTGATCATGTATTAAGAAACAATTACTCCATTTTATGTTTGAGTTTTCTATTTAAAAAAAAGAAGTAAAATATATTTCATGAATTCAACCACACAGTAACATTTCTCTTGCATTCTAATAAATAAGCTATAGGAAAAATATCAGACAAGGATTACTAATTTGAAAGAATATAACACACTAAATCAGATAGTATAAAGAGAAAAGCTTACCCGCTCATATTTATGTGACATTAAAATATACTGCCTATCAGCAGAAAGGAAGAACTGAGATATACTATGTTGTCTCTGGAAATAGAACAAAAGCATGTACTTTATTAATACTCTTGAAAAAGTGTACAAAATATACATGTGGCATTTATATTCTCATTAGCTAGAAATAAAATTGAATCCTTACTTACAATATTGCAACAGGGGTGCTGAGTGCTAGGGAAAATGACCCACTACTGTTTCAAGGATTTTAAAGCTTCCAACCCTATTCCTTACCCCATTCAACTCTGACTCCACAATTTCATTGCTCTGCTGTGCAACTTTGTTATTGTACGTTGAGCTTTCCTCCACTCACAAAGAGAATACTATGAAATAGCTGCTTGCAAGTTCACAGAATGCAATATGCTTCATCAATAAGTATTCATGTTTTTGTTCTAAGATTTTTGAAATTTTTTTTTCTTAATAACTAGATATTTTAAATGGAATTCTAATGCCAAAATTTATTACATTTAAAAACTAATAAAAATATTCATAGGCATCTACCATTACCTTCTGAAATTATGCAAAAATATCTGTGCTTGCTATGAATTTATATTTTCTTGTGCTTGATAAATTAAAAAAAATCTGGTGTGAACGCCACACTACTTCCTTTTACGTTTAAATTCCATAATAGATGCCTTAAGTGTTAAATAGTGTCTTAGAGTGAGCAAGATAACAATTCAAACATTTATACTCTAGTTTGTCACCAATCAATGCAAAATAATGTTTTACAATGTTTCGTTTTCTAAATATCGCCGATTTTAACATAATTCAGTGAATTTTTTTGCAAAATATCGCTAAGAGCACCAAACTGAATACAAATTCAAAAACATCATTTTTTCGCCAAATTTATCGCCAAGTTGGCGGCAAACGCCGACTAAAAGCTTGGCGATATATCGCCAAGCGGCAGCGCCAAATCATATCACTTAATCTGCATTGAAATTAACATTGATTTACCCCAAAAAAAGGGTAAAAGACCCCCTTGGGATTATTCAAATGCAACCACAAGGGGAGGTGCACAACTAGACCCCCCTCAGAGCCTACATACCAAACCAGAAGCTTCTACGGCATACAGTTTTTGAGTTATGCGACACACAAACATACATACAGACGTCACGAGAAAACTCGCCGTAATTTACTAGGGGATGGTCGAAATGGATTTTTCAGCTGTTTGTATGTTGTTAGGTACATATGCACGTGCTGATAGGTCGAAAAAACTACACAACATTCATTCGGGGGTGAGCAAAATCAAAATTTAGACTGAAATTTGAGTTAAATTTTTTTCGTGATCACAATACTTCCTTTACTAACTATAAAAATTTAATAGAATGCTACAAGGTTATAACTTTATCTTATTATGTGTATATTCAACCCTATATCTAATATTCTGGTATCCATATTGGACTTCATACCCAAGCACAGATCTAGAGTCATGACCCCTTTTCCTTTAAGCAGCCAAGTATAGCGTAAAATTGCATATAGAGAGCTAACATTTTGAAAAATTCATCCTAAAACCCTTACTTGTGCCCGAATATTGCAAAAATTCCAGGAAAAAAGGGCAAACATATGCACAAAAATGTTTCATTTGGGTAAATGGATTGAGCAATATGCCAACTGACAGTTTGACACAGAAAATAATGATTCGTAAAATCAGAGAATTGCTAAGATATTTATAGACATTACTTACAAATGTTGTGTTGGACATAATAATTTGTTCAGAATTATTTGCAACATCGTAGATTCCAATGGCACCAAAAGAGTCTTGGTAAACAAATTCATGATCTAAGAAAGAAAACATATTTTCTCAGAATACTTCAAAATAATTAATTAGAATAACAGAAACAGGAATTGTGTATGATCATAATTAAAGTGTTTTTAGATAGAAATTACTTGTTTCAAATAAATGAAACTTAAAGCTATGATACTTTAGAAAAACAAACTTGTTGAGTGATGCTCTAAATAACATTTGTGAAATCACTGTTTCATTTATTTAAATGAAGTAAATAATAAGAATTGAGTCCGGATAATCAGAGTCAATTGGGGCTGGCATTAACTCAGATTACTGAAAACTCAGGTTTCATGGACCGAATAATAAATCATAGAGAAAAACTCAACTTTACGTACAACAAAAAAAGAAGAGATTTTTGAGAGAAAATATTTTCCCAGCTGCATTTCCAAGAAAAATTTTCAAAAATAAAAGTGTATGTGGTAGAGCATTTGGTTGCACTTATAGCAAAGAATATCTACTGCTGCCGCAACTTTTGTATGCATACTGATTATCTCTGTTTCATCCTTTAACTCTTCATTTTCAATAATTTCTTTGGACTAATGATGAATTGGAAGAGAAGGTAAATAATTTTTGCATCAGACAAACGCTTTCACTTTCTCCTGAACAGTAATGAAAATGAACGTGTGTTAGTCTGGCTCTGAGATACAGAAACATCTCTTTGAGTAATGACGGTGTTAATTTAACAGAATTCAGTTTTTGATAGTTTGGATGCCCTAAAAATGTACATGAAATCAGTCAATTTTATCGGCTGTTTTAACATTTTTTTTTACTAGTGACAAATTTGAAGTGAAGGTAAATAATGTACATTATGTAAGCTACCTTGAATTAATAGGACTCGACTGTAATACCAATTTTCCATGTTAACTAGAGTAACTGATGTATAACTGACCTCTGGTCTAGGTAACAGGATTCAGAACTATCCATGCTTCTTTTTCAACAAGCTTAATTATATTTTACTGATGAGTTCCAGTTTTAGTTTTTGAAGCTAATAATTTCTTGATTTTACAGTTGTCTATCTGTCTTTTAACATTTTTTAATTTTCTCTATATACTCTATATTTATCTATCTCTCATTATAGGTAATACATATCTATATACTTCAAGGAAATTACCCAACATCAAAATTGCAAAAAATGTCTTTACCTGATATCCACGTGCCATTAAATCTTCTGTAACTGAAGCGTCCTTTTACAACTTCTTCTAAGGTTATTCTACTTTTTCTAATTGCTACACCTGCATCACCTACATTAAAAACAAACATAGAGTGAGATAAAAACTAAACATGCAGATAACTACTGAGAAATTTTGAAAAGAAACATTGAACCTCCTTATCATATTTAAAATTTTAACCTAAGTACGATATTGTTTCAAATTTCCACCATGTGTGAAAGTGGTGACAGACAGTAACATGAGGAGAAAAAGAGATACAGCATTTTAATACTTACGCTCTACAAGTAGGAAAGGTACTATAGTTGCAACATTTTTTTCATAGTTTGCAGTGTGACACACTATTTCTTTTAACAAAGTAGTGCAATACGAAAAATAATAGCTCATAGTGACTTCTGGCGAGTACTTTTAACAGTAGTTTAGTTAATAACTAAGGTTCAAATCATATTTACTTCAGTCATTGTGAACAGTAGCTAATTTATCACCCTTATTTTTGGTCAAAATAATATCTTCAGTCAGATATAGAGGGGGAGCAAACCGGGCCTTTGTCCCAGGGGAGTTCTGAGGGGCAGTAAATCCAACCTAATTCTGTGGAGTTTTTTTTTGAAAATCAATATAAAAACTTGCAGGAAGAGGGGTAAAGGAGGCAATTTCAAGATTTTGACCTGACTTGGAAAAATCATATAGACAATAAATGCAAAAAAAAAAAAAAAAAAAAAGTTCACGAATTCAATCAACAAAATATGCATGTTATTTTAAAGGGGAGGAGTATGTTTTGCTCTGTAAATAATGCATTTACTCTGTCAATGTGTTTAAATAACTTCATAGAAGAAAAATCAACAGCTTTAAGCAATTTACAAAATTAAAAATACCTAATGAATTACTAGCTTACTTCTTCAACTAAGATCATTCTTAAGAAAGTTGATGTGTGAAAGAAAGAGTAATAAAAAACGGTGCAGTATCACACATTGGCTAGAATAATAAATGAACTCATTTAAACATATGAAAATATTAAATTTCCTACACTTAATAATCTACTTTATTATTTTTAATTCTTAACTATATTTTTATTTAAACCTTCAACCCTTTTTTTTGAACATGAGCCTAAATTTAGTAATCCAGCTAAATTCATCTCTTACAGGCAGTTAAGTAGCGACTACATTTAGAAAGTAGTTTGCAGTTGCTATACATAAAAAAGTAGTTAGTCGTAGTTATAGTGAATGATATTAATAATAAAGTTTTTGTATTTAACTATAAAGAAAAAAACAGCTGAAAACTGTGCAGTCTTGGAAAAGAAAATGGGAGATTTTTTGGATACACAAGCATAAATTAATAAAATACAAGAGTGTGAAGGAATGCTTATGCTAAAATTTTAAAAAGTAGGGCACACGTAAAAATAGAAAAATAGGGGGACATGGGCCTTTTTAGCTCTTACAAAATGACTACATGTTTTCCCCGTGGCAGAATTTTTTTCAGCTTTCTGCGACAAATTTTCTAGAACCAATTTCTTTCTGCAACACTACAATATTCTTCAATAATAAATATGCAACCCTCTAACAATTAGTTACACAAAGGTGTTTATATTTATGAAAATGTTAACATTAATACTACAGACTCATAGAATTTTTTTTTTCTGGTGGCTGTTTTATATTATTTTTTTTTCTAGACTTTTTTATCCTCTCTTTCATCAATTAATAAAAATCACCATTAACTCTACTGCGGTTTGGCAGAGTTATATGTTAAATGGAGGAGATATCTCGTCAAGAACAAGCAAGGTGCTTAAAAAGAAAATAAAAAATTCACGAAAATTTAATCACAATTTTTTGGCAGAACAGCATATGACTGAGCAAATCCGATGGTTTTAAGACATGCAAGTCATCATCATTTTATGCTTATCAAAAGCTTAGATATATAGGTTCATTAACATTATATTAAAGAATATTTATCTTTTTTTCATAGTCATTCAATACAATCAGTCAGATCTATTTCAAACAAATGTAAGGAGACTCTTATACCTTTATATAGATGTTTGGTAAGACCTCAATAGGAGTATATGCTGTTCAGTTATGGTCTCCTTATCTGAAGAAAGGTATTAATTTATTGGAAAGGGTACAAAGGAGGGCTTCAAGGTTAGTGAATGGATTTTCTAATTTAGACTATGACTCCGGACTTAGAATGCTTAATATGCATAGTCTTGAGCAAAGGAGAATCAGAGGGGACACGATTCAGTTGTTTAAATTTATCAAAATGAAAGATGTTACGGGGTTAGATTTTTGCATCGAAAGCAGGACAAGGGGTCATTTTTTAAGCTGTTTAAATCTCGGGTTAACTTGGAAAAGTTACTCTTTTAGAAGGGTAGTGGAAACACGGAACAGTTTACCGGAATACTCGAAGAGGCGGAAAGGAACAAGGCCATAGATAGCTTTAAGAGGGCCATTCATCTTCATTGGAGTCTATAATTTGTATAGGGCCAGCTCAGTTGGGCCCCGAGTTTGTTGCAGGTCGTCACATATACTTGTATTTGTATAATTTTAACAAAAAAGAAAATTGAACTTACCAGGTGTCAATAGCACTATTGCTGCAACTATGAGGGCACAAACAACAACTATGACCAAGAGAGCTATTCCTATACCACGCCAGTTTTTTTGGTCAGGACCAGATGCCACTAGTTCCTAAAATAGAAAGGAAAATAATAAATTTTACAGAGCATGTAGCAGTTTTATAACACTAATTTTTACTATCATATAAATATTAATTTTTCATATGAAAAAAAAAAAGCAAAACATTTCAGGTCTTAAAGTAAAAGAACTGCATGACATTAAAATACTCTTGTCAATCCCTAGGTACACTATTGGGCACGAATAACGTTCAGACTCTAACACCCATACTCACTTTACATTTGCCCTGCCTCAGATGCTTTGGTATGAGAGGCAGCGGGAGGTGTGTGGCCATTAGAGATGAGCCGGGCTCGGCACTGAGCCCGAGACGGACTCGGGCTCTTTAACCTTTTGGATCCGGGCTGTTTTTTAGAAATTTTTCTTTCGACCCAGGTAGTACGACAGTTGAACCACAGATTTCTTTTCCATTGAAAAGAGAAGGTATAAACTGTCGTACCAGACGTATGAAACATTGAAAAAATCCTCAGCTCCAAAGGGTTCGAGTGAAAATCTCAACCCTGTTCTCTAAAAAAAAAAAGAGTTACGGTACAGCATGTGTACCGCCCGGCTCCTAAAGGTTAACTTCAAGCAGCTTTCGGGCTCGGACTCGATCTCATATTAAGATAGTCAGTTTTTATACAAAAACAACGTTCACGAAATAAAATATTGGGGTACTTAAAGAGCGTGAGAACAGTTTTTCTTAATGGCAGCAATAATAATAATAATAATTCAAAAAGATAGCACCCACCTATAATACATTTGCGATTGCTATTACGATATACCATATGGCAGTGCATCCCAAGTGGAAATTAAAAATATATATTGATGTTTGATACACTCGGGCTCTGGCCGGGTCGGGCTCAAAACAAGACAATATCACTCGGGCTCGGATTAAAAATTCTCGGGCTCTGGCGGACTCGGGCCTTCAAAAGTGAGCCCGAACTCATCTCTAGTGGCCATTTCAGCTTCCTCAAGTACCTCATGTGTCCGATGGGGCGGCCCACAGTCAGAGATGCCCATAGCCCATGTACGATAGCGCAACACCCAAAGTGAGATATAATATTCGCTCAAATTAGCGCCCCCCCCCCCCTCATAAAAATTTCAGTCGCGCTGTCTGTCTAGACTCTAAGGAAAATTAACGCAAGGAAGGTCAACCCCCTTGTGTACTTGCCTTAGATTCCTATTTAAATAATTTGAATGGAAAGAAAGTCCACCGGAAAGGAACTTCTTGCAAGTTTCTTCAAGCATATTATCCACTCATAGAATTAAAAAAGTATTCATATTGTATTTTTACTTTAAATTGGCAGATAATAAGCAAAACACTTCATGAATTCTTAAACGACAAATTTCTGCAATATAAATAATATCACTTTAACAGCATAAAATGATAACAATAATATAATAGTAATAATAATAATAACATCAGATATATATTTGGAAGAAATAAACCAGTTAGTATGTCTTTTATTTTAGAACTTCCATAATATTTTCGGACTAAAATCTACAGAAGAGTGAGAAGATCAACCTACAGAAATATGCATAAAATTTGCAATGTTTTTAAAACAAACGTTATAAAAATCAGCACATAATCAAGATAAATTTGTCTTAAGCTTTACATGAGTTTGTGAAGTAAAATAGTATTTTTTAATTTTTTCATTTTTTAACCACATACTCTATTTATATTTCATTATTTAGAGAATCAGAATATTAAAAATATCCAAGCAAATTGTTTTTCAACAGGGTACAATTTTATTTACAGTTCTCCTCAAGAAAGAGACAAATCAATGGAAAAAAATGTGACAAAAGATTTTATAAAACAAAATATGACACTTTTAATTGATGCTTTTACCCTGGGTAACACCATAACAAATCTTTTGGACAAAAAGCAATTGTTTCTCAAGTACGTTAAGACTTCATTTTCCAGAAAATATGCCCACTTTTACGCAAGCTTCAGCAGCTTGAAATGCACCTGTTAAGAATCTAAATCGGAAACCATAAAAATAAAATAATTACCACAAATCGTACCAGGTACCACCACCAAATTATGCAAAAGAACGGTCGATGAATCGGAAAAACATTCGACGTTTCCCCCAAAGTATGGTATAATCACCATAGAGACTACAATCAAGTTTGTAAACAACGAGCTTACCAAGGGCTCCTGCGGTTGTTGATGCACCGAATTGGTAGGAGGCGTTTCTCTCGGGTCTAATTTAGTATCGGCTGTCATTTTTCCCGCCAAATTAAACCACGAGCTCCTTAGAACTCTTTTATGCAAATAATGCTGTTTACATTTTTCACCCACAGCTGCATTAGAGAACTTTTATTTAAGGGAACTAATGGCATCGGCGCATCTTCATCTGCCTCCCCCGGCTACAAATCAACAAATATGCGAGGGATCGCAGGGTTACCTTTTCGGCCGTCGCCAAGAGCGTGCCAATATCGCCAGAATTAAATCCCTAAGTCATTTGACAGAAAAGCGATGAAAATATTAAAACAAAACTTTATGCTTTCGAAAATTAGGACAGGTGAAACATGAGAGTTTCCTCGTACGGTACGAGTATACTCGGAATTGCATCTATTAACCCATTTAGTTGAGAGTTATATTTTGCAGCAGCATTATTTTTATTGTATTACAAAATTACATCCAGCAATGCATGATTTAGCAGGTTAAAAAAATTAAATGTGAAAGAAAAAACAGGTAATATGTTCTTTAGAAACAAAATAAATAAATGAGTGAATAAATAAAAAATAAATAAAAATAAATAAGTGAACAGACAAATAAATAAATAAATAAATAAGTGAAGAAAGAGGGAGAGAGGTGGGGGGGGGGGGAATGCTTAGCCCTACACTGGCATGATTTTTTGTTCTTTGAAAGACATATATATGCTTTTTAGTGTAATAAAAAAGCATTGGAACACATTTTTAAAAATTTGATTTTGAGGATAGATGGTGCTATTTGCTTTAAATATACCTAATACTTGCTTTTTATGCTTGAGTTGCCTTATGTATGGCCATAAGGAAAAATAGTCCATGTATCCAATTGGTAACGCTATGCAGTGTAGGGTTAAGGTGATCAGTGCAGGCCAGGTCATTACATTTTTAAAACATTATCCCTTTACACGCTATAGTCTTTTTCCCTAAGGACTTAAACTAAAAACAAAAGGGGTAAAAAGGCATTTTTCAAGATACTACCTTAAAACTAGCTAAAATAAATGTTTTAAAATTTAAAGGAAATTTTTCACCAAAAATAAAATTTTATGTTTCCTACATGATGAGTTTTAGTTTTAAGAGTTACATGCAGAGCTGATCAGCATATTGTAGGCTCAAAAAACTACTATATCGACACAGTAACGTTCTGAACCCAGAACCTAAACAGTAACAACTCAAAGTTTGAGCCAAACAAATTGCTGCATTTTGTGCAGATATGTTAAAATATTTCTTGTCTTTGCACACACGAGCACATACGCGAACACATGTACAAAAATTAAATAAAAAGAAAAAGAAAAAATAAAGGTGAAAAAAGGAGAGAGAGAGAGAGAGAGATGAGAAACCTATTTTCTCTTGATAAGTTAACGCTGTTGAATAAATTTGTAGGAGAAAAAAATAAAGAAAGAAAGAAAAAAGTATTAAAAACGAAGTAAAGTGGAAAAAAGAGAGATGATGAATTTTTTTTTTCTATTGACAAAAAATTAATGCTGTTGAGTAAAATTTGTGAAAAATAAGCAAGTAAACAAAGAAAGAAAAAAAGATGTTAAGGGGGGGAAAGGAGAGAGAGATGATAAGCCTTTTTTCTCTTGACAAAAAATTACGTTGTTGAGTAAAATTTGCGAAAAATAAATAAATAAAGAAAAGAAAAAAGAAAAAGTTAAAGGGCGAAAAAAGGAGGGAGAGAGAGAAAAAAAAAAAGATGATAAACCTTTTTTCTCTTGACAAAAAGTAACGCTGCTAAGTAGCATAGGAGAGAGAGAGAAAAAAAATGAGAATACATGAACGTGTTTCGGGGGTACGGAAATCTTTCTTGGCTGCGAAAATATCAGTCTTTCTGGACGTGCTTGTTTTTAATCTGATTTGTGGTGTTTGACTCTTGATTTGCTGTGTTGTGCAATTGTGCATAGAAGCAAAAGTTTAGGGATTGGGTGGATGTCTGGTACCTGAGGTTTCTAACAGTATTAACGCACAAATAAAATTGTTAATTTTACAGTAGTAGACTGCAAAATTGCTAATTTACAGTAATAAACTGCCAAGGGCGGATCCAGAAATGTTCCAAGGGAGGGGCGATTGAATTTTTTTTTCTTACTTGCCCATTTATTTCGCCATTCATCCTTGTTAACACATGTTGATTACAAATGTTTTGGTCTTCCATTTCGAAAAATTTCCAGCTCAGAGCCCCGAATCCCCACCCCTTCCCTGAATATCATCAAAGATCAAGTAAAAACTGCTGGAGAAGAGTCCCTCAAGGAAGGGGCGATCGCCCCATCGCCCCTCCCTTGTATCCGCCCTTGTAAACTGCAAAATTGCTAGTTTCACAGTTTATTACTGTGAATTTTACAGTTTTAAACTGGAATCGCTGCTGCCAGTATTATACTGTTGTTTTTACAGTATAATATAGCTAATTTTATGGTAATACTGCTAATTTTACAGTAAAACTGTAAAATTGCTAGTTTTAGTGATAAACTAAAATAGCTACTTTTACTGTTTATTAATGTGCTTTTACGATTTTAAACTTGTACCTCTGCTGCCAGTATTATACTGTAAAAACAACAGCTTTTTATTTTGGCAGAGTAATAATGTCTGTACAAAAATTAATATAAAACAATAATTGAAATATCTTAAAACTTTTAACAACTAATTTTCTTCCCTTTTCTCTTTTACGGATTAAGCAGGCTCTAAATAACGCATTGATGCTCCACATCAATTAAGAGAATATTGATTAAAGTCCATATTTTATGTCATTAAAGGATTAATTCACTTTTTAAAACCAAAATAACTCATTACTTCTTTCCTAATTCAACACCACATTAATTGATTTTTGTTTGTAACTAAATCTCTCTTAAAGCAGAAGCAGAGAACAATGACAAGATTGATGATAGTAGTTTGATTTCTCCTACAAAAATCGATTGCTCTGCGCTTTAGTATGTGAAGATAACGCACTAATTAGACAAAAAGTAAAACATATTCAAACCATCTCCTTGAAGGAGATTTTAGTAAATTAATAAGCCCTTTGAAAGTGTGACAATGACAAAAGAAATCTCAATTAGTTCCGGTAATATTTTTTACATTTTTTTGCGAAATAATACCAGTTAAACTGAAGGATGAAGTAAGAATTTTAATTAGTAATTATTATCATAACCTCTCTCTTTATTTCCCTCTCTATTTCGCACAGACACACACTTGAGTGCGCGTATTGTGCTGGGTTCAAAATACAGTTATTTTTATTACTAAAATATTTTCACAGACTTTATATTTTTATTTTTTCCCCTTAAGTATTGCTTTTCCCAAAATAGTCACAACCTTTTTGTCAAAGACGGATCCAGCTTGTGGTTAAGGAGGGGGTCATTTTCGGAAATGGGGGGGGGGGGGGGTTCAAAGGACAAAATTAAGACCTGAATATTCGTTCTTTTACATAAACAAGTGATTGTCAATGTAGTGTATGCGAATGTTATTAAAGAACCTGGATTCAATGAAATTTATATTTATGGTTGAGTTATAGTTTCGCATGATTCTATTTAGTGTTTTTGCGCCGACTTCAAAACTTATGTTTAAATGTAGTATCGATGGTGTTCAAAGAATAAACTTATTTTTTACTTTTTAGAGCACTTTCCGTGAAGTTACGAAGTCGGTTCAATTTTTTTTTCAAAAATATTTTTTCTAAATACGTTGGTATTGGGAAAGTTAAGGTGTTTTATTTTTGGACGTTAAAAACCACCATTTCAAGTTTTCAAATTCCTAAGGATGAGGAAATTATACAAGCAGTCAATCTTTCATCGGATGTTAATGATGTTGAGAGTGAGGATCAGGATTCTGAGGATTAAGTCACACCAAAGGTGTCCAAGCTCTAGTAACTGTTCTGAAATATTTATAGAAAGAGATACTACTACTACTACTACAAAAAAAAAAAAAAAAAGTTGCTTAAAATTTGCGTGACCGGGCAGCTATTAACAGAAATTCGGGACTTTTACAAAGATAGGCAATAGGAGAAAAAACTTATGTAATTTTACTAAAATGGGGAATTTTCATAAAAAAAATAAAAATAAAATTCTCTGGATATCCAATCTCAAAACTGCTGATGCATGGGCTTGGCTTTACAACGGAGTATTTCTTCTTGTGATGTCATACGAGACCTCACTTCGTTTAAGAAATCGGACATTTAAAAACTTCATTAAAAAATAAAATGCGGGGAGAATGAAAGTCTAGCCATATGTTATAATAATAATTACTATTTTTATTATTTGTAAATTCTATCAATATCAGAAACTAAAAGTAGTACTTTCAATTGAAGAATACACCTCCATTGCTTTACTAAATGTGAAAAAAAAAAAGCTTGAATGAAAAAAATATTCAATTAAATGTGAAAGAGTAATGTGACTGATCTTAGAAACCATACAAACAATATAGTCTGTGGAGTTAGCGACAAAAACAGCCGAAATATTTCACTTCCGGATACCAGTGTGAAATTTGGTACAGAGCTTAAGTACATATATAAGAACAAAAAACCGCCGGGAGACACTTGATCAGGGGTCATGAACTCCCGTGATGACGTCATCAAGATGGCCGCTTTTACAGGTAAATGCGTTCGTTTAATTGCTTAAACTCCATCATAGATTAAAATATTGCAAAACTCAAATGTATCATCTGAAAGCTCTTTAAAAGAGCTATTTAGAAATATTTAATTTTTCTTTCTGAGGTCAAGGGCCCACCTGTAACGACGTCATCAAAATGGCCGCTTTTACAGGTAAATACGTTTGTTTAACTCCCCCTAAAACTCCATCATAGATTTAAATATTTCAAAACTCAACTATATCATCTGAAAGCGCTTTAAAAGATCTATTTAGAAAGATTTAATTTTTCTTTCTGAGGTCAAGGGCTCACCTGTGATGACGTCATCAAAATGGCCGCTTTTACAAGTAAATACGTTCGTTTAACTGCTTAAAACTCCATCATAGATTCAAATATTGCAAAACTCAAATATATCATCTGAAAGCTCTTTAAAAGAGCTATTTAGAAAGATTTAATTTTTCTTTCTGAGGTCAAGGTCCCACCTGTACTGACGTCATCAAAATGGCCGCTTTTACAGGTAAATACGTTTGTTTAACTCCCCTAAAACTCCATCATAGATTCAAATATTGCAAAACTCAAATATATCATCTAAAAGCTCTTTAAAAGAGCTATCTAGAAAGATTTAATTTTTCTTTCTAAGGTCAAGGGCCCACCTGTGATGACGTCATTTGAGGCCATTTTGATGACGTCATTACAGGTGGGACCTTGACCTCAGAAAGAAAAATTAAATCTTTCTAAATAGCTCTTTTAAAGAGCTTTCAGATGATATATTTGAGTTTTGCAACATTTGAATCTATGATGGAGTTTTAGGGGGAGTTAAACAAACGTATTTACCTGTAAAAGCGGCCATTTTGATGACGTCATCACAGGTGGGCCCTTGACCTTAGAAAGAAAAATTAAATTTTTCTAGATAGCTCTTTTAAAGAGCTTTCTGATGATATAGTTGAGTTTTGGAATATATGAACTATGATGGAGTTTTAGGGGGAGTTAAACAAACGTATTTACCTGTAAAAGCGGCCATTTCGATGACGTCATCACAGGTGGGCCTTTGACCTTAGAAAGAAAAAATAAATCTTTCTAAATAGCTCTTTTAAAGAGCTTTCAGATGATGTATTTGAGTTTTGCAATATTTGAATCTATGATGGAGTTTTAAGCAGTTAAACGAACGTATTTACCTGCTAAAGCGGCCATTTTGATGACGTCATCATAAGTAAACCCTTAACCTCAGAAAGAAAAATTATATCTTTATAAATAGATCTTTTAAAGTGCTTTCAGATGATATAGTTGAGTTTTGAAATATTTGAATCTATGAGGGAGTTTTAGGGGGAGTTAAACAAACGTATTTATACCTGCAAAAGCGGCCATTTTGATGACGTCATCACAGGTGGGCCCTTGACCTTAGAAAGAAAAATTAAATCTTTCTAAATAGCTCTTTTAAAGAGCTTTCAGATGATATATTTGAGCTTTGTAATATTTGAATCTATGATGGAGTTTTAGGGGGAGTTAAACAAACGTATTTACCTGTAAAAGCGGCCATTTTGATGACGTCATTACAGGGGAGAACTTGACCTCAGAAAGAAAAATTAAATCTTTCTAAATAGCTCTTTCAAAGAGCTTTCAGATGGTACATTTGAGTTTTGCAATATTTCAATCTATGATGGAGTTTTAAGCAGTTAAACGAACGTATTTACCTGTAAAAGCGGCCATTTTGATGACGTCATCACGGAATGACCTTGACCTCCGATCAAGTGTCTCCCGGCGTTTTTTTGTCCTCCTATGTGAATTTAAGCCCCACATAAAATTTCAGACTGGTATCCGGAAGTGAAATATGTTTGCACTAACTCCACGGACTAATAGGAAATTATGTCAGGCTAAAATCAGAGTGGAGAGTCTTCTTGATTGCTCAGTACAGGAAGTAATGTCTCACCGTAAAGCGAAATCATTGATATGCGTCACAACTAATTAAAACACCGAAAAGCATGAACTTTGCAACAAATAAACAAATACACATTTAGTACAAACTTTAAATGTAAAGAAATGACTGTGTTGCGGTACAGGGAAAATGTGATTTAAATAATACGGAAAAGTTTTGCTCATGTTCTGAATCATCCACGTTCCATAGAGAAAACTAAATTTTGTAAGCGTCTCCGTAAATAGAGTTATTGTTTAAAAATTTCGGTGTTACGTAATTACGAAAATTTCGCAACCCTTGCGAGGCTAACTTCTTTATGACATTACTATAATCCATTGTGCAGTTATTTATTTATATTTCAAGTTGAAATACTTGAAGCTTTTGATTCTAGTTTCTTTCTTTTTATGTTAGGGCGCTTTTCCACTTGACGACACGACAACGACGAAAGTCGGACGGTAATACTGCAACGATAAGTACGGTGTCATGTCGTCTATAGCACTGCTTTTCCACTCAAACGATATCGTTTCCCCGATGGGGTCATTTTCCACCGCATTTCATTTCGAAACAGCACTGTGTTCACACGTATATTATTATAGCTGCTCAATTTAACAGATTACGACTACTATATTTGCTTTACCTCATGAGAAAAAGAAAACAAATTAAGAGGCGGTATTGAGTGCACTATATTTTTAAAGAAAGTTACATTGTAGGCGAGTTTTATACACTTTTCAAGAAATTGCGAAAAGATTTTAGGTGATTTTAAATATTTTTACTAAATTTACAAAGAATAGTAAAAATTTAAAATCTGGACAAGGTTATTTAACACAAGTAGTTTAATCTAAAGTGTATAATATATTTTTATAATTACGAACAATGCTCTTTGAACTTACCTGTTTCTTTCTTATCTGTAGAAGTTTTGCCGTCATATTCCTCATCTAAAAACTTCTTCCCGGGCTTTTTCCCTGTGAATTTTGTTTTCGTATAAAATATTTCGCTTATCCCATAGACACGGTCACTGCTCAATTAATTCACACAAAACAGACACGTCGAACTTGAATGCCATGACTAGTGTGTTGCTCATCGAAGAAAGTTCAGAATGAAAATTTAACATTTTTTGAAGCATTAAAAATCGTCTGCGCTACAATTAATGAAACAAAGTATAAAATAAAAGGATTCAAATCTTTTATTGCTACATCTTTTATCAATCGTCTGCAAATTGAAGCTTATATTTTATTAATGCAGAGATGTCGAATTTAAACGCCATTGCTTTCGTTCCAAGAAAGTAAACAGATGGATGAATATCGTCCCGATTTTAAAGGCGAGACGGATGTCATCCGACACGAATGGGACGACAAACGACAGCGTTCGGTCGGAGACGGCATAATCGTCCTGGAATCGGGAGATGGAAAAGCGCAAAGCATATTTTAATGCATTTTGCGTGCTCCAATGTCGGATGACGACAATCGCTTACGATTTATCGTTGCCGTGTCGGTAAGTGGAAAAGCGCCCTTATTCTGTTTTGAAAAAGTTTAGTTCTATTTATTTTTTCTATTTCAAAATGGAAATGGAAAATGGCTTTCAAATTATGTAACAGAAAATAGATAGTTCAATAAGTTTTTCTCTCGGTTTTCTGTTTTAAAAATAGAATAAAATTTGAGAACAATTTTAAAGGTTTTTTATTTCGTAAACTATATCAAAAATTTTCAAATTTCATGTTCATTAATGTATGATTGGGTTTTTATAAATATTTACTCTGATTGCATTTCTTCTTGATTTTAAAACTTACTCTCCAAGTCTTACTCCAACAAAATAATTCCTTTCTTATTCTCTTATTTTTCTCGCAGACAGTTTCAACACAATTTTTTGCGTTTCAGCAATTTTTTCATATAGTAATGAATGATGTTTTATGCTCTAACTTACAACGTTAATGTAATTTTTTTTCCTTCAAATACATTTTTTTTTCAGTTTTAAACAGGTTAGAATATATATGAAATTGAAAGTCTAATATAATACAATGTATTTTTACATTTTTACTTTCCAAACAAAGTTCTAGGTAGTAATTCCCAGTTGAAGAGCTTGAATTTTCCAATTGCGGCTATTTAAGAAATTACAGAAATTCTACTTCAAAATTTTATCTTACACAGCCCTTTTCAGAGCTTAAAAATAGCATAAAAAGTTAAAATATGCAAAAATTGTATTTATTTCATATAGAAAATCCACAATACAAAATAAATAAGTAATAAAAATAAAATAAAAATAAAAATTTTCAACAATGATGATCAATCTATGAAGTGCCGGCAGATTTCAAACTGATTTCCGCCTTTTAATATTCTCGAATTTAATTTCTACAAAAGTAATCATACAAGCTTAAATTATGCCAAAAAATCTGTGAATTTCATCTTGTTTAGGTTAAGGAAAAAGGCACCACATTTAGTTTTCTGTTGATATTTTTTTTCGTGTACGAGGTAATGAAAGAAAGAGGAAGGGAAAAGAGAGAAGAAAGCTTCGTTTCACTGCCGGATAAGTCTAGTACACAAAAAGCAACATCTACAGGGAGAGTTGTTTTCACTGAAACAAACGCAAGTTGGGAAAGCAAATTTCGCAGCGGTTTGTTGGTATTTCTCCTTTACCAAACCAAACTGGAAAAGCTAAAAAATGCAACCAATTTATTTACCCTGAGTAGAACCAATGTTTAAAGCCGACATTTTTGAAAGCGATTTTTTAAGTTACTTTCTCTGTCCTAATGCTTGCAAATTCCGTTTTTAATTGCTGCCTAAACAAAAAAAAAAAAAAAAAAAGAACAGTTAATATAAAAAAAATAGTTTTGCTTATAAAATTAAAAAAATAACACTATGGCTAAACTTAAGCAAGCATAGATTTACGATAGTTGAAAATCTTTAAACAATACAGATTGCCAAAGCTTTCTTTGATTCAAGCCAAGTCAAACGTGTAAAAACGTTTATTTTATTTATTATTTTTTTACTATACTTCGTTCAAAATTGCTTTTAAATTCGAGCATACAAACTTGCAATATTAAGAGTAGCTTTTGGTAAATATAAGCTATTCTTTCGTTACGCGCAGTTTTATTACAACGATAGCGAATAAATTTTTAAAAAATAAGGATAGTAACAGATAAATATGTGTTAAAATTTAAAAAATTCCACTGTAAATAAATTTCAAATCGAAAAGACGTTATAAATTGTTTAACATAAAAAATGCTGGTTAAATCAGAAGACTATTTTGATAAACTTAGTTTGCACTAAAAGGTAAGAAATAAGATAAACACATGATTTCTTGCTTACAATACTCAAAATACAAGTTAAATTAAAAATTTGAGGGAAAAATAGGCTTTAAATAGCTTAGTACTAGTAGTACTAGTACGAGTAGCTTTATCAATACGACCTATATTTCTTTTTCTCACAATTTTGAACTAAAATTTTACAGATTAATTTGGAAATTACTTAAATATAAAGATATTAAGACCTACTGCAATTTTTGAGAGCTTCTGGTCAAAAATCATATAACGGGTCATTCCATGAAAATGTCAACCTCAGGCGAAGAAAAAAAAAAAATACCGAAATGAAAAAAGTATGAAAAAATGAATAAATAAATAAACAAATAAAAATCAGACAACATAAGGTGTTTAAAAAAATGAAAAAGTATTGTAATTATCACCGAGATTAGCCATAATAAATAGTTTGTAGTGTGTTTACTGCTTGTTATTCGATGGTTACGTTAGTCACGTTACGTTAGTCACACTCCATCTTGAGTAAAAGTGACACTTAAGACTAAAAAAAATTAAGATTTAATAAATGTGTTTTATGTTTTTAAAAGTCAACTTTACACATTTTTCAAATATATCATTCAATTTTTAACACTTGCTTAACTTTGAGAAATTTTTGCCTCACAACATGAGCATTCATTTTCAGGGTTGCAAAAATGTTACGTTAGTCACGCTGCTATTTTGGTTGAAAAAATATCTACTGTCAGTAATTTTGTTTTAAATTCTTAGCAGAAACGATACATAGATACCATGTACATTGTAAATCCAGCAGCATAACTAAAAAATATTTTTTATCTTTTAAGTTAAAAGTAAAAACAGTTACAAAATCAGCTCTGAATGTTACGTGAGTCACGATGGAATGACCCTAACTACTTCATTTCATACTTTTTATTGAGAAGCAAGTTTGCAGAAATAGTCTTTAGATTAAAATAAAACATTTGTATTCTTTATCTAGGGTAAGGTTAAACTTATAGCTTTTTAGACTGACAGCATCAATCCGTTTTGACTTTTCGATCTGTAATGTATAAGTACCGGCCTGTCTCTTTAACGGAAAAATATCAGACTATCTAAGGTCTATCGAATGTGCAGTGACATCGTTATCAAAACGTATTTCAGCAAATTAGTTAAGAGAGTAAAAATTGGTTTTCATTGGTATATGTTTGTTCCTTATACAAATCCAGTTTTTGTCGGATTTTCAAGGATAAAAAAAAAATGGATAAAGTAAAATGTCACGTATAAGGATTTTTTTTAAAGCATATTACTGGCTCATGGGAATTTTTGTAATTTCTGAAACATTTATTGACTTCTCTTCCGAAAAATTAAGAGATTTTGTCTAAAATAAATAAATTAATAATTCAAATAAAGAAATACTAATAGCCGTTGTTGCTCAAATAGTACAATATACGATAAACAATTTAAAGGTACTAAAATCAGAAAGAACAATAAACATGCAAACAATTGCTTCTTCTTATAGGGGAAAAAATACAATTTATTGATATTTGTTTCTTTACGATAAAGGCAAGCTAAAAGCCAAAAAGATCGATAAAGCGCCAAATGCGAATGCTTTCCCAATGCCGAGATGCCGAAGAGAATGAAGGTAAGTGGGAAGGTTCACTGGCCCAGTAGCATCTTTAGCTTATCAGTCGGTGAAGTATTCAGCAAAACTCTTGCAATTCAACAAGTACAATAGAGCCATTTTTTATTTCAAATTGCGCACATTTTCCGCGAAAAGTTATTGTTCTGCAGAAACACCACTGTTAAGAATTGCTTACTTCCGTTCAATGAAACTCGTGATGGGAGTTATTGAACTTGGCTATTTTTTCATGTGTGTGTGTGGGGGGGGGGGGTAATTTTTCATTTCAGCAAATGATATTTTGCCTGGAAAATGTGCAAAAACTAACATAACCATTTATAACTGCGTTAAAATTTGCTTTTTTTTCGTTTTGGTAGCTGCGATCTTATATGCTAATGGACACAGAACCTTAAAGTATACTTTTTACCCCCCCCCCCCTCTTGCGAGTTAAGAACCTTTTCATTACAATAATGTTTAAATATGTAAAAAAGTATAACCAAATGCAATTTTTTAGAACTAATAATTCGTAATATCTGTGGCACCTAGCGTCTCTGTAATACTATTTACATTAAATGTGAAACTAAAATCAATTCAAATAAACCTACTACAGCGCTATCTTCTATAAAAGGTTTTACTGACATTCCTGTCATTTGAAGGGGAGGGAGGGGGAGGGATAAACTGTCCTTCTGGCTTTAGAATACGTATATGTAATTACATATGAGTCAGCATGATTTTTACTGTATTTCGTAAAAATGTACATTATGTACAGGCCCGTCATTTCAAGTTTTTCCAGGGGGATCAAAGGGTGCAAAAACAATGCAGCTTCGCCGGAAAACAACAAAAATCACGCTCACTTATATGCAAATACATTGACTTCCCAAAGTCAGGGGGAGGGGGAATTGACCCTCCCCCTGACCCCCTAAATGACGGGCCTGATTAAGTATGAGTAAAGACCTTTTGCCCCCTCCCTCCTGAAAAAATTCGACGCATAACATAAACATTAACAAAAAAAAAGTTCAAAATATTTTTGTTTGTATGTTTCAACGTTAATGACAACAGTAATTATAGAAAATAACGCTTCAGAATCTTAAAATTAGCAGACTTCTTTTCATATGTGAAACTTAATTTCCTCCTGAATTAAACAAGTTTCTTCTCACGTAGCCCAATTTTCAAATATGACATACATATATCTCTCAACTTGTTAGACGATTTGTTTCAGTCAATTTTAACTACTGATATTGTTTTTAATAAGATTATTTCTATTATCAAGTTCACTGTGCTTCAATACTTCATTACGTAAACGTACAAACGTCGTAGAGTGAAACGATACACACTACAGGCCAAAAGTATTACAAGTTTAACAAATCTATTATTTTATTGACAATAAGAAAAATAAAACGAATAGTATTTTTTCAATTCAACTAATATTTTTTAAGGTGAATATGTTTAATTAGTTTACAGACCAGATTTTATTAAAGTATTGAAGAAAAATAACTTGAATTAGAATATTTTTAAAAAGGATTCACAAAAAATGTTTATTTAATGGAATCCAGTTTGGTTTTCCCCGGAAAAAAAAATTAAAAAAAGTTTTAGGTTCTTTAAGTTATCAAGTTGAGAATAAAAGGCATTAAATGTGTGCAATTGAAACGAAAGCATTTAATCTGTTTCTACACCGCAAAAAATGAATTGTTGGTTTTACGGTATCCGAGGTTCCAATTTAAAACTAAAATCACAGTACTAAACTGTAAAGCTAGCAATTCTATCCCTAGCGGGCATAATCTCATCGGCCGATGATCGGCCATTCATCGAAACCCGATGAAATTCTCATCGGCCGATAATCGGATTCGATGAGTTCTCATCGGGAGTTGCTCCAATATGTCTCATCGGCCAAACAGAATCCGAGCAGCAAAATCCGATGAGTTTTGCTCGAAATACGATGAAATTTGGAGCAATTTACGAGCAGTGCAGTCCCGTGCCGATGAATTTAGGATCAATTTTGGATGCTCGGCTTATTTTCATCGGGAGAGTTGATCGGAAGGATATTGCTTTCCGATGAAAAGTAGCTCATCGAAAACCATGCTCGGATACTGATCGGAACGATGTCATCGTGTGTTACGGGATCAGTTTACGAGGAGTTCGATGATCGGCCGAGAAAAATCCGATGAGTTGATGCCACTTGGGATATTTTCTTACTGAATAGTTAGCAATTTTACAGTTTATTGCCGTTAAATTTGCTGTAATATACTGTAAAAACAACAGTATAATACTGGCAGTAGAGGTTCCAGTTTAAAACTGTAAAATGCACTGTAATAAACTGTTAAATTGGTAAATTTAGTTTATTATAGTAAAATTAACAACTTTAGTTTAGTACAGTAAAAGTAGCAATTTTACACTTTATTAGGGCCCTGCTCCACATTGACGTAAAGCAGAAAAATTAAGCAGAAGCGTAAAATGGATTACAATAGAGTTCCAATGGAAAGACCCGGATTTTCAGTTTCTGCCTTTGGTTTCGGTCGCGTTTTACGCTGATGTGGAGCAGGGCCCTTACTGTAAAATTAGCAATTTTACACTTTATTACTGTAAAATTAGCAATTTTTACAGTTTATTACTAAAAATTAGGTGTATTATAGTGTAAAAACAGCATTCATTTTTTATAGCTTTTATCACAGCAGTCTCTCTTTTAGGCATTCCACGAGTTTCTCCAATTCTTCGTTCGGTATTTCATGGTGCCAAATTTCACCATATTGCTAAGTGCTAAAGTTTCTCCACCACATTTATATTTAAAATCATGAATTGAGAAAAAAAAAGTTAGCTTTCTCAAACTCGCAATACTTTTGCAATACCAGTACGCTGCATTTTGGACAGTTCATCCTATATGAAATGGGAAATTTGAATAATTCGTTCCCCCGTGCCTCCATTGCTCCTTAGTGTTCATACAAGTTTTAATCATACAACTTTATTGCTCTTGTCATTTTGTAAATTATGTGATTTTTTTTAACCCATTTATGCTCAGTAGCCTAAAAACTGGACGCTTGTTAGTTACTGCATACAAAAACCTGTAATGGGTATATCATTTTACTAAAGCTGTTTCTCACAAGTTAAATAGTCCTTCTTGAGAAAACCAGTTAGTGTCCCTATTTGGACATCAGAGTTTAATTATTGACAGCTATTTTCAGACAAATCAGTCAAGCAACGATCCAGCATGGGTAGTCGCAGAAAGTAAGTTTTTTTTTGCAAACTTATTTTTCATAAAATTAAACTATTTTTAAATGATTTGCTTAAAATTGTTCACAGATGCCTTCTGTAGTGTTACTTTGCAAAAATAAAGTCAAGTGAGGTCGTATTTTGCTCACATATCTGCAAAATATCCCATAAACAGGACGTTAAATAACTTAATAAATATGGCAGCGGCGAACTATTTTAAGCCTAAAATGTATGTAAATCATTCCAAGTAAGAGTTTTAAGCAGATAAAAAATGAAAAAAATTGTTAAAAAAAATTTGGGCATAAATGGGTTAAGCATAGTTCAGACTTCTTTGCTGCTCAAAATTCTGTAGTAACAATTTTTTCCCCTTCATGCACAAAAATCATATATCACTCTTTTTTACGTTAAAACAAAAAACTATTTAATTCGATTTAATTTTATTTTTGTTTTAATGAAAGGAAAGAATAAGCAAATAAACACACATACACCAAAAACCAAACCCATACATACAACTTACACATTATTTTAACCATAATCAATCCCAACTGGATAACACTAAGTTCTCAGATGCAAAGTATTTTCATTGAAACTTTGAATATATCATTATGTGCCACTATTATTCAATTTTGATTGAGCGATTGATCCCATTCTCAAATAAATCATCCGATATTCGAATCAAGTTACAGCGTGTAATCAGTTTACGTTCATTGTAAACTAATTAATGCTTATAAATAGCGCGTTAATGATACACAATGAGAACTGAGCATAAATTTCAGGATCATTCTAGCAACAAAGAGGCTACAAAATATGAAATTCATATCAAGGAGGAAGGGAGGAGTTCTTGACCTGGATCGATCTATCAAGAACATGATCACCTTGAATTGTTTCATCGATTGAAATGAAACTGGGAAACAGAATGAGTAGTCGTGTACGTTTAAATGCATTAAACTTTCTTGTGAAAGCTCACTGTTAGAGATATAAAGGAAAAATTGTTCGTATGCCCAGCCAGAGATATTTCTAAAGCCTCTACAATCTACAAAAGCATTTCACACATAGCGAATTTGAAATACAACTCAAAAATTTAGTGAAGTGTATTTTCATGCTTTGTATTTTAAATAAAACTTTATTGCCATGGAAAAAGTAAGAAAAAGCAGTTAAAAATTCTAAAATAAAACATTTGAATGGTCCGTATTTTTTTAAATAAAAAATATCAGACATTCTAAATATTAAAAATCGAAACAGTACACCTCTCTTCTTTCCCAGCTACTTTTCATTTTATTCCCAGAAAGTTAGTATTTTAATAGAATTGATTTCTATTATCGTTTTTACTAATTCCGTGTGCTTCTCTAAAATGAAATTTACTCCTCTAAAAAATTCCAGGGAGTATTTTGGCGCCTTGAACGAAATCCTAGCTGTAACTCTACTCATAGTCGTTCTGCCAGACTTGAAAGCCGCTTTGCAAGCTATTAGCTCCGCTGGATTCCCATTCCCGGTAGCCATTGGGAATTGCCAATCTCTTTTAAAGTGTCTTTCAGACAAACATAAAATAATTTACCTCCATTAGATACCAGCCCACTGTGGAGTGGAGGGGAATGAAAACGCTAACATCCTTGGTAAAAAAAGTGGAACGGTTTACAAACTGCTAACTCCTTCGTTGAGGGACTCTTCTCTAGCAGCTTTTAGATTATGAAGTTCAAAAAAGCCAATTTAAGTTGATCATATATGATATTAAGGTAAAGGGTGCAAGGATTCGGGGCTCTGATCTGGAAAATTTTCGAAATGAAAACCAAAACATTTGTAATTAACATGTGTTAAGGAGGATGCATGGCAAAAAAATGGGCAAGTAAGAAAAAAAAAAAAAAAATAATAATAATCGCCCCTCCCTTGGAACATTTCTGGATCCGCTCTTGCTTTTAATAATGCGAAGAAGGCTGTAAGATCATTTTTTTTTAGTATAACTTGGAAAAGGAGCTGGCAGTTTGAAGCTCCCAGAAATCTTGTGGGGAAAGATGTTCAACATACTTCTGATTGGACAAAAATGAAAGCAGTAGCTGAATTCCGCCTATAGCTACTGGCCATGACTGCTTTGCTAGGCACTTGCACTATATCAATGTTTTCAATGACCCAAACTGCACGTTTTGAGAGGCTAGAGATCGAATGGATCCATACTCTTTTTATTCTGTCATTTTATTGCTCTTTACTGTTTTTTTTTTTCTTGTTACTGGTTTGTTCATTAGTAATTTTGTTTACTTTTAGCATTCAGGGTACAGGCCATTGAGGGAAAAAATATCTTCTCGCAGCTAAGCGGTTTCCGATCAGGATACCCTAGCCTCCAAATCCCCGCGAAATGTTGCTAAGAAGGTTCCTCAAGAAATCTAGTCTAGATTTTACCTACTCTCACAACAGTGAAAAACAAAACCAAAACCAATAGGGGACTTTAATTGATTTTGCAATCTGACGTCACTTTAAAAAAAATTCCATACGCTCAAAACATTCAACACTAATATATCTCGGTGGTTACTTATCCACACTTAGATAGCTTTCCATTGATTGAATCCATCTTGTTGATATTTTTCTCAATTTTGTCATAGATATAGAGTAAGCAGAGCAGTGAATGGAATAATCATGCTTTCTTCTTCACTGTAATATTTGGCACAGGCAGTAGAAACATTTCAACTGATAAATGTAATTATTAAAAAAAGAAAAAAAAAAGAGAGAACTTTTAGAGTACTGTGGCAGATTTTTTTCTTCTTTTTCTTTTTTTGTGGGGTTAAAATGAAAAAAAAAAAAAAAGCATAGCTCAGTAAATGAGATGAATACGTGTAATCAGTGGACAAGCACGACATTTTATAAACTGCTCCTTTTTGGAATTGTGTACATTAAAGTTATTTCTGCCAATTCATGCAACACTGTAAAAAAAATGTGTTACCTTACTCCATAAATACGGTGGCAGCACTGCTGCCACTACTGTTATATGGAGTTACTTAACCAATATATCTGGTGTAAAGAAACACATCACTTGTGGAAGGTTACACCATGGTAATGTATAGCGTAACGTTTCACCAATTTTTGCGCAAGGTTAAACCAGATTTATCTGTCAAAAGAAAGAAGAGGAAAAAAGAGCAATCATCAGGCTGGAAGATTACTTTCAATTATTCGTTTAATTA
Source organism: Uloborus plumipes (assembly GCA_038373865.1). Lineage (NCBI taxonomy): Eukaryota > Metazoa > Arthropoda > Arachnida > Araneae > Uloboridae > Uloborus > Uloborus plumipes. The sequence goes on from JAXGGA010002712.1 coordinate 76,866, forward strand.
ATATTTGTAATTAATTGCTATTTATATTACACAAGATAGGATCGAGCCACGAACCGTCAGCTTACCGAGTACAAAGCAAGCGCGCTTTACCACTGAGCCGGTTAAGAGACATCTTGGTTACGTTCATAAGACTTCAAGAGCTCTGCGCCGATTTTTGCCTCAACGCTTTGAATAATTGCGTTGAGACAAACATGAGACGCACCACATTCATTTTAACTCTTGGTGGAACTTTACACTGGCAACATAAACTTTCCTCCAACAATGAGAGCTTTCTTAAAATCAGAGGGGCCTCAACGGCGCAGTGGGTCTGCCCGTCAGTTTGTAATCTCAAGAGGCGCGGGTTCGATTCCCGCCTTTGCCCTGGGTGTAACTTCCTTCTCTATGCTGTAAATTCTTTCCTTCAATAAAATCTGTATTGTACTATCTGTGGAGGCAAGGCGCATAGTACGCAGTCCTCATGTGTGTCGAAGTTTATTGACTTCTAGAATAGAATAGAATAGAATTCTTAAAATCAGAGCAGCTTACTCAAGAAGTTGTGTAACGTTTCACAATGCTTTAACAGTAAAGCAGTGGCGTACATAGCGCCCCCGCGAAGCCCGCGGCGCGGGGGGACGCAAGAAGTTTGGGGGCGCCCGATCCAGAAAAATAGCACTAAAGGTTACACGGGGAAAATATTTTTATATTTTAATTGGGGGGGTTGGGGGCGCACTTACAACTCTTGCTGGGGAGCGCACCTTAATCTATGTACGCTACTGCAGTGAAGAAAAACTTTTGAAATCTTATTTTAAAAAAGAAAGAAAAAGAAAAACGAGCTGTTCATTCACTTGTCGGTGCACCCTATATTTATTGATATAAACTCACAAAGACGCTTCCAGCTAGAGGCTACTAGCAGCATAATACACGGGTTAAGTTGATCAATAAAACTCAACAGCAGTGTTGTTTCGTTTAAAAAAAAGCAATACGTCGCTTATTCTGACAAATCCTCGCAAGTCGCTATCACGTTTCGAAAAAGCAATCTGCAGAGAGATGAACTTCATTAATTCGCGTCCCGTTGCGACGAGTTATCTCGTGTTACACGCACCATCTCCTAACGGTGTTGACTGCTTCAGTTTCTCCCCGGAGGAGGAGGAAAAATGATCTATTTGAGATTCGAAAATTTTTTCCTCCGGCGAGGAAAATACAGAGTAGTTAGTGGAAAGGGAATGGAGGCACTTGGCTGGAACCACAGTTGGTTTTTGTGAGGGGTCAACGTTCACATTAGTTCCCGCAGGAGGAGTTAGTGTTGCGGTTCTTGTTTTGGAGTGTTGTTTTCGTTGAGAGAAAGGAGATGGGAATTGTTATGAAAATATTTTCTCTGTTTTTTAACCCGTTAGAAAAATTATTTTTAAATTAATTTTTTTTTTAAATTACATTTTATACTTCATAAATAGAATAAAGATTAAGTTTTATTCACTTACACACTGTAAAAAATGAATAATGTTTTTACAATATAATATAGTTAATTTTATGGTAATAAACTAAAAAATTTTAATTTTACAGTAATAAACGGTAAAATTGCGAAGTTTACAGTACTAAACTGTAAAATTGTTTATTTTACGGTAATAAACTGTAAAACTGCTAATTTTACAGTTTATTACCGTGCATTTTACAGTTTCAAACTGGAACCTCGGCTACCAGAAAAAACTTGTTTTTGCAGTATAATATTGCTAAATTTTATGGCAATAAACTGTAAAACTTCTAACTTTACAGTAAGAAACTGTAAAATTGCTAGGTTTACAGTTTCTTACTGCGCATTTTAGTTTTAAATTGGAACCTCGGCTGCCAGTATTATACTGTAAAAACAACAGTTCATTTTTTGCAATGCAGTATATTTTGTAGTTGAAATAATAGATGATCTATAAATAGATAACTGGGCGTTTCTGGTCGTAAAAAAGTGGGTAACTTTCCTCTAATCTTATCTTTGACGATACCAATTTTATTAATCAAGAATACAGTTTTTGTAAAATTAAACCAGATAAGAAATGTATAATATACTTAACCCTTCACTGCACGGTGTACCAGATCTGGCACACACCAAAAAAACCCTCATAAATTCTTATGATATTTAAATGCAGTTAAACTGAGCTTTGTGCCCCTTCTGGAACATTGCTATAACAGTTTAGTGTGATTTTTATGCACTAGTTAGTTGCACTAGTCTAGGTATTACAGTTCTTGCTTTTGAAAGAAAGAGTGTCTGCATTTCCGTTAGAAGTGTGCTTAGTCATTATTTCCTTTGTTCTAAAAATGTTTAAATACACTTAGGGGCAAATTTGTTTGTACCACTTATGGCACAAAACACATTGTAGATTATTACACTTATCGGTATACAAAGCATATACTATGTGCTTTGTGCCATATGTAGAACAAACAATTAAAACATCATTTTTGGTGCACATTTTTAAGATTAATTTTTTTCTTCATTTTTCCTGAACTCAGAGCTATTAAAAGGTAACATATGATTTTTTTCATGAAAATATAAAAAATCGTGCAGTGAAGGGTTAAAAAAAATTCCATTGTACCCAGAATTGAAAACTGCTCTATGATTCTGCAACATGACAAACTTCAGACGTTACCTGCTGGACTGACCGGCAAAAGAAAGGTTCAAAAGTTCTTTAGGGTTGTAGCCACATGTGTAATGAAACCAGCCAAAAAGAATAAGAAATGATAAAAAAGTATTTTTTTCAGTGAGGGATCTGAAAAGAGGGGATCTATAAATAGATCACTGGGCGGTAACGGGTTAATATAGAATCTACTCACTGTAACTCGAAGTTCCAAGGTACCGAATAAAACCTACGAGTTACAGGATGCTCGCACATCTTTCTTAAAAGTTTGAGGTTCAATAAAAACTTCAAGGTAAAGTAATATTCGAGTTATAAGGCATCGAGTTATTGAGAGTTGACTGTATAATAGGGGAGAACTGGGAGGAATGAGACGACAGAAGGAATAGGACAGCTACATAAGTATACCGAGGTAAAATGTGAAACATTATTTGTAGCTTGTCCAAGAGATGTAGTATAGCAGCAACGAAACAAGCAAGAGTGTAAAGCTAAGAACTATAATTTTGCTTTTTATTTCGGCGTAGTGTTGTCCCATCATTGTGCCCCACGGCTTCAGCAGTTCCACCTTTCTAATTTTCCTTTTTAAAGAAAATTACTTCTAATGAAGATAGGTGCAGTTTTCCAATCTTTTTAAAACAATTCGTAAAACTATGCCAAACAGAAAAAAAAAAAAGAGATATACGAGCGAGTTTTGCTAAAAATAAGGACTGGAAGAGCAATCAATTTGGGATGAGGGGGGTTGGCGGGAGTGCGAATTCCAAGAATCTTTGAGTTAGCCCTATTGTCAATCCTAGCATGTTTCTAGCAGTGTACGAGTGTACCCAGGCCCCGAGGTTCAGGGGGGGGATCCATTGCCCCTCTGAATTTGGGAAATCAATGTATTTGCATGTAAGTAGGCGTGGTTTTTGCCATTTTTTGGCAAATTTACATTGTGTACATACCCTTTACCCCCTCCCCCCCGCCACTGAAAAAATTCAAAATGACTGTCCTGACTGTACCATTTTCAGACTGCTATGAAAGCCAGGAGAAAATTCTGCATCCAGCACTTTACCCGTGCTAAATGGCAATGGACCATTCCACGGAAAACTCATTTTGTCCCCCACACGTGACTCTTCATATATTTTATTAAAAAATAACTTAAAAGGGCAATGAACAAAATTTTGTTACTTGGGAAATCACACACGTTTATGTGATTCCTTAAGAAAAAATAATAATCACCTATTACTTTTTAATGAAATACATGAAGCGTCACCCCAAGTAGCACACTTCGTTTTTTAAAGGTAGCAAAATGGTTATTAACGTTGTAACAACCGCTTGAAAACGTTTATAAAACGTTTAAAGGTTATTTGTGCTACCTGGGACCGTGCGGGACAAATTGTTTACTTTTCGCGTAATAACCCTATGCCTCATTTTTTGAACGGTTTGAATTATTATTTCTCAACAAATGAAATATATTTATTTCACACTGGAACCTTAGCAATCTAAATCTACAATTTGTTTTGTATAGCAAAAAATTAAGTAATGTTTAAAATTTAAAAAATGAGACAAAAAAGTTGCGTGCCCCACCATCCCACTTTCTCACACACAAACATTTTGTGAAAACAGTGCGATAAATATTTCTAACAGCAGCATTGAAATTTCAATTTCTACAACGCAATTTAACGATACTTCAATACAAATTACTTTAAGCGTCAATCATTGAAATTTCGCACAGAAGAGATATTTTAAATTAACTTCGTCTGAGCCGCAACCCGATATCATTTTGGAAATTTAATGACTACTTCGGAATTTTCGCCACTAATCTTCCATTTCGCAGCAGTTTCAATACGTTAAGTCAAACGAAGTACTTAAGTTACAAATCGATTGACAGTTTCCGGTGCTGTCATTCTTATTAACATTGCATTTTAACTGTTAGCTGATATTTTATCAAAGGGATGACAGCGTTAAGTATTTAAGTTGAGAGCATTATTTATATAAAAGATCTTTAGCTTTAAATTTTAATACAGTCGACGCTCGATATAACGACCCTCTCCGTTCTACAGAAAACGGTCTTTATAACGAGTGGTCGCTATAAGAGGTAGAACATAGAGTACATTGGGATACAGTTGGGGATTTTCTCACCGGTCGTTATATTAGGATGGTCTTTATAACGTGTGGTCGTTATAACGAGCGTCGACTGTATTGTATTTCAGCCCTCATAGCTGTTTATAAAACTTTTAAAACTGCCTGCAATCAGCGATAGTTAATGCACAATCAATCAAAAATAATGATGAATTTTTATTTGACATTTGATTAGATTTCCAGTTATACAGTCGACGCTCGATATAACGACCATCTCCGTCCCACAGAAGAAGGTCTTTATAATGAGTGGTCGCTATAAGAGGTAGAACATAGAGTACATTGGGATACAGTTGGGGATTTTCTCACCGGTCGTTATATCAGGATGGTCTTTATAACGTGTGGTCGTTATAACGAGCGTCGACTGTATTGTATTTCAGCCCTCATAGCTGTTTATAAAACTTTTAAAACTGCCTGCAATCAGCGATAGTTAATGCACAATCAATCAAAAATAATGATGAATTTTTATTTGACATTTGATTAGATTTTCAGTTATACAGTCGACGCTCGATATAACTACCATCTCCGTCCCACAGAAGAAGGTCTTTATAATGAGTGGTCGCTATAAGAAGTAGAACATAGCGTATATTGAGATAAAGTTGGGGGTTTTCTCACCAGTCGTTATACTGGGATAGTCTTCATAACGAGTGGTCGTTATAACGAGCGTCGACTGTAGTATTGTCTTCTTTCATGAATATACAGTGTATTGCTATTTTTATCTTGGTCGTTTTTGAGTGCTCTTTATTTTACTGATTTTAGAAATGGGTAGCAGTTTAAGCCTGAAACGAAAAGTTGACTGATATCAGAATAATTCTTAATTGATAGGGATTTTCATGGTGTGAATAATTAAAACCACGCACTCTGTAAAAAATGAATGTTGTTTTTACAGCTAATTTTATGGTAATAAACTGCGAAAATTACTAATTCTACAGTAATAAACTGTCAAATTGCTCAGTTTACAGTACTAAACTGTAAAATTGCTAATTTTACAGTAATAAACTGTTAAATTGCTCAGTTTACAGTACTAAACTGTAAAATTGCTAATTTTACAGTAATAAACTGTCAAATTGCTCAGTTTACAGTAATAAACTGTAAAATTGCTAATTTTACAGTAATTAACTGTCGAATTGCTCAGTTTACAGTACTAAACTGTAAAATTGCTAATTTTACAGTAATACACTGTCAGATTGCTCAGTTCACAGTATTAAACTGTAAAATTGCTAATTTTACAGTAATAAACAGCAGAATTGGTATTTTACAGTTTATTACCGTGCATTTTACAGTTTTAAACTGGAACCTCTTTTGCCGCTGTTATACTGTTGTTTTTACAGTATAATACAGCTAAATTTTAAGGCAATAAATTGTAAAATTTCTAACGTCGCAGTAAGAAACTGCAAAATTGCTAGTTTTACATTTTTTTCAATGTGCATTTTACAGTTTTAAATTGGAACCTCGGCTGCCAGTATTTATACTGTAAAAACAACAGCTCATTTTTCGCAGTGCACAATCAACACTTAAAAGGATAAACTACATTAGAAAAAACACTTACTTCATATTTGCAGCCAAACATGATAATTTTATAAAAGCCGCATTCAAACAATCGAATAATCGACGTAATAAACGATTTTTTTTTTTTTTTTTTACAACTGCCTGTGCCAAGAAGTGAAACGTACCAACGAGAGAAAAATTTTCAGCGCTACTGACCATAAACTTCCAGCAGCAAACCTTCGTTCGCGATCCAGGAAAACAAAGAGAGAGAGAGAGAGAGAAAAAAAAAAGAAGTAATAGAAAAATAGCGGTAAAAATAGCCTGAGTTGTAGGTCCCCGTAATGATCCGAAACCGTCGAAGTAGGAAAGCGATGGTCTAAGAAACCCAAAACATACCAGTTTTGAGGAAATATTTAAGAAGAATCGAGTCAGTGTCTAATGCGGCATTCAAAATAAGAGGGAACTCACAAGTAAATGCATATTTATTTATTCAGCAAACACACGGAATGGTGAAATACTAGTTTGAAAATTTGAGAATAAAAAAGCATTATAGTATTGAAAAAAAAAAAAAAAAACTCCGCAAACATGGCGGAAATGCAGGCTCAAAAAAAAAAAAAAAAAAAAAAATAAAAAAAAATGACTGTGCAGACGATTTTTTTTTGTTTATTTATTCTTTTGATTTGTTTTATTATTATTTATTATTGTTATTATTTTTTGTTTGGCAGACGATTTTTTTTGTTACAAAAATGTTTCATTCATGAGGGCATTTTATTCTTTATTTATATTTAACAACTGGCAACGGATTAAAAGTGAAATTCGAGACATTTTATCAACGGACGAGTTTTTTTTTCTTTCTTTGATAAAATGTGTTTTGATGTACTTTGTACTTTTATTTATTTATTTTTTTTTTTGAAAACAATTGCGGAATTTTTCTACGGAAGAACTGTAACAGTTACATTCTTTAAAAGGTGCGACAAAACTTTATTTATTCATTTATTTACTTTTTATGTGTCTATTTCATCTGATGAGAGGGGTATATTTTGCTTTTAGAAATCAGCTTTAAGTGCTAAAATGGTATGTTTGACCTTATTTTTAGTCTCAGATAATCAAGCGAATAATGATCAGATGCTAGAATGCCGATGTCGATGTACGGGAAAGTAGACTCGTTTAGTTCTTGACAGAACTTCTTGTTTTTTTTTAAATTTAAATTTGATGCTTAACAACTGATAAAAAATAATCATAAGATTGTCATTATAATTTACTTGCAATAAATTTAAACTTTACAGAAAAATAATTCTTGTAAGTACTATAAATGAGTAAAAAAGCTTTTGAGTAAAATCATAGAATTTTAAAATTAATCACCAAAATGTCGTAAAGATTCCATAATATTTTAATAATGTAAAAAAATAATAATATTTCAAGAATGTAATTATTATAAAAAATTATTAGTTTTATTATTATTATTATTATTATTATTTTTTTTTTGAGTAAGGACGTTTTTCAACTCTACCAATTGAAAGGGCCGAATTCAAGTGAAACACCATTGCAATCGCTTCGAGGCGATCGTAATAGACCAAAATTGCAATCGCTACTGGAAGTCGAATTACGATAGAATCGCATCTCGTAGCGATTGTAACGTTTCACTTGAATTCAAATTTGGGAATTTGCTATTGCATTGGTGAGTTGCAATCGTCCGTGTTTCACTTGAATTCCGTACTAAATCCCAGAAGACTGGTTAAAAGTTTTCGCGGTTGGATTAGCGGTTGAGAATTCCCGAATCAGGGTATCTTTATTAAATATGCGCAGTTCTAAAATTAACAAAATGTGTGCTTCATTTAATTAGATGCAAAATAGTACGAACAGCAAACAGGAATTAAACATCTGAAATTGGAGTAGATATAATTTCTTTGAAGTTCTGACAAATTGCTTTTTGTTTTCGTTTTGAACCTCAAATGTCGTGAAGTCACTCTGTCAGATTGGCACTCTGGCAACGTTTCGCTTCCCGCTGCTTCACCAATCCGGATCTTCTCATCGGCCCCCGCAGCACATGGTGGCAAGGGAGTACACACACCAATCGCAGTTCATCAGTACGAAAAACATAATTTGAGTTCGAGATCTCAAAATTAACAAGAAGTTCTGTCAAGAACTAAACGAGCCTATTTTCCCGTACATCGACATCGGCATTGTAGCATCTGATCAATATTCTCTTGATTATCTGAAACTGAAAATTATGTCAAACATACCCTAGTAGCACTTAAAGCTGATTTCTAAAAGCAAAATATACCCCTCTTATCAGAGACACGTAAAAAGTAAATAAACGAGTAAATAAAGTTTTGTTGCGCCTTTTAAAGAATGTAATTGTTATAGTTCTTCCGTAGAAAAATTCTATAATCGTTTTCAAAAGAAAAAATAAATAAATAAAATAAAAGTACAAGGAACATCAAAACACATTTTATCAAAGAAAGAAAAAAAAAAAAAATTCGTTCGTTAATAAAATGTCTCGAATTTCGATTTTAATCCGTTGCCAGTTGTTAAATATAAATAAAGAATAAAATGCTCTCGCGAATGAAAAATTTTTGTTAACAAAAAAGATCGTCTGCTAAAAATAATAATAATAAATTAAACAAAACAAATAAATAAATAAACAAAAAATCGTCTGCCCAGTCAATCATTTTTTTTCTGAGCCTGCATTTCCGCCATGTTTGCGGAGTCGGAGTCGGAGTCGGAATCAGAGTCATCAAAGAAGATTATTTAGAAAACTACTTTACAATACAATTTTTATCAAACAACAATATTTATCAAAACTGTTTTCTTACAAAGTTAGTTTGAAGGAAATCCGACTTAAAGTTCAGAATCAATATTCTATTTAAATTTCCCCGTATGCGCTCATGCTAAAATTTTTTTCTGAACGGTTCATCATTGAACGAAAAATGGTTCAAATTGAAAAATGAAATATGGGAATGAGTCTCTTCGAGATCTTTCAAACAAAAAAAAGTAAGGCGTAAAAAAATAAAGGCGTTCCTTGTAACGCCGAAACACGTGTCTGCAGTATCCCTGCTCATTTGTGCATTTGTAACGTTGCTATTTTCTGTACATCTACAGCACAAAGGTATTTGTAAACTTTAAAAAAAAGTTTATTCAATTCGGACGGTTCACTTAAAAGTTATTAGGGGTGACAGCTTGCTTGAACGGTTCAATGTTGAACCAGAAATTGTTCAAATCGAAAATGTAGATACGGTAATGAAGTACCCTTGAAAAGTTCTTTCCAACAAAAAAAAGTTTGTTCAAATCGGACTGTTCATTACAAAGTTAGTATCGCGGGACCGGTTTTTTGAACGGCTCAAAGTTGAATCAAAAATTGTTCCAATCGAAAAATCAAATATGGGAATGAGCTGTACTCGCCGAGATCTTTCCAACAAAAAAAATTTCGTTCAAATCGGAATGTTCATTCAAAAGTTATTAGGGGGGGGGGGACAGACAGACCGACCGACCGACAGACCGACAGACCGACACACAAATTCCCCATCTCAATACCCTACTTTCAAATTTTTAATTTTTCGATATTTATTTCTTTTTTTTGTTTGACTTTTTTTTGGACTTGGCGATATTTTGTTGACTTGGCGATATTTTTTAGATGCATTAAGCCACTTTTAATGCTTTTTGCGTCTCTTTTATTTTTGACGGGAAAGTAGGCTAAAAAACAGAGAAACATTAAATAAACAAAATAAATAAATAATTTAAAAAATGAATGTTTTTGCAGTTAAAATGTACCACATACCATGATTATAGCGTATTTAAAAATAGAACAGTGTAGAAATATACAATTTTAATTATAATATCAAACACACACACACACACATCACATTTTTCTAAATTGGACTTAACATTTTTCGTACTAGTAACGATATTTATTTTAACCAGCTAACTGTCCCATACTTTTCACAATTCAAAGAAGAGTATTTAAAATTCAGAGCAAATCATTTGCTGCTTCCATGCGCTCTAAGCCATGATTAACTTTTTATAAACAATTGTGAATTCCACCAAAATTTCAACTAGGATTTAAAGCATTTCGTTGGAAGCTAATAAAAATAACTAGTTAAAAGAATCTAATTAAAGCACAATGCTCTGATTCGGGGTGCTAGCGTAAAAGCGTCGCTGATTACTCTAATGAGAGAAGAAGAAAAAAAAAAAAACTTTTCGAATAAAAAAATGGCACATATTTTCTCATGCTGTTTCAACATCGAGGAGGATTATCTTTCAAATAAAAATACACTTTAACGAGACCGAAACATTTCTTTTTTTCTCCCAGAGTTCCCCCGGAGAATAAAACATGATTAATTACTCTCAACTTTAAAAGGATTCCTTAACCGTAACTGAGGGAGAAAGCAGAGAGAGTATCGATCGGACAAAGTGGCAGTGGGCTTTTTACGTTGACAAATTCAAAACAACAGGCGGCGTCTTAATTATCGGAAGAGAAATTAAAAGCTCCAATAAAAATTAATTAAGTCCCGCCTAGTTTAATTAATTAGCTGTTTGAGCACTCAAAATAGTAGACATCCCATAGAAAATTTACTTCACTTATTTGATTTTTTCCCTCATCTTTCATTCATCATTTTCCGCTTTGTTTTACAAAAATTCGATTGATGTTTCAGAAAAGAATATTATAAAATACAATCCTTAAGGGGTGATTCGGTGTCAGAAGTTGAACGAATTAATGATTAAAAGCTATTTTTGATTGAACAAGGGTTTCTTTTAAAAGGAAATATTTCCATTAGGGACTTAGAGAGTCAGGTAAGAAGTAAATGGTAACGCGTGGACTAAGACGATATGAACAAGTACTAAGATTAAATTAAAAAAAAAAAAGACTCTGATTGCCGAACTCATATTAAAACGAACCTCACTGGTCAGAAACTACTGGAATTTAAATATGTTTAATTGTTTTTCAGAGGACATGGTAAACACTGAATTAGAGATGTGCCGGATCAGGAAAAATGCAGATCCGCGGATACGGATACGGATCATTCGTGTCGAGATCCGCGGATACGGATACGGATCTTTTTCCCCTTTTTAAATTCGAGCTCATTTGGTAACCCCCCCCCCCCGCTCTGTTGTCCGAATCATCAGCACGTTTTTTGTGGCGTAACCCGGGGGGGGGGGGATTAAAAGAACTCAGATGGAGATAAATGTTCTGCCGTGATAAGCACAAAAGTGACATCTGCAGTTGAGCTCAAAATGAGAAAATGATCTTTAAAGTTTTATGCCGCCAAGTATTTGATCCAGATTCCACTTTTTTTCAAGTTCTTAAAAAAATATTCTTTATTCACAAATGGCCGTAAAACTTCGTCTATTGGTAAAATAATTCATAAGGAACCATCTGGTGACAATAACTCAATTTTGATTATAAAAAAAAAAAAGTGCACATACCACATTTGTGCTAGTCGACTGTGATTAATCCGCCTCGAATGAAATCGAAAAAAAGTAAGCGCGATTGACATTGACAGGTGCAACAGCCAAACTTATCTTTCCGAAAACGAAGGTGCCATATTGTCCAGACTTAGGTCTACTCACCGTCGTTCTCTCGCCAATGAGGGTTTTTTTTCTCCTTTTTTTTTTTCTTTTTTTTTCTGTGCATACCGTAGAATTGAATTTGGATATTCATTCTGCTCTATGCAAGTACAAAACTATGTCGACTAAAAAGTTCAGCAGTACCATATGAACTTATTTTACAGTGGTGAGTGAAGTGAACGCCAAGTGCAAAATTTGCGATGGGATATATTCCCGAAAAGGTAAAGGAACGACTTCTCTTAGAAACCATCTAGAGAGAAAGCACCCCGAAGAACAGGGGCGGCCCTAGCGGTGGACATTCCGGACCCCTGTCCGGGGCGGCAAATTTTAGGGGCGGCATTTTGGCTCGAACATATAAAATAAATTTTCTGTAAGGAAACGTACAAATTTTTTTTAACAAATATCATTTTTTTTGCACTTCGGAATCCTGAAAGGTATGAATGTAACGATGTTTAAGCTTGTTATTTTAATGTATCCATTCAAAACAACATTTTCGGCTATTTCAACATAGAGTATTAAAATAAACGAATATATATTGATAACATAAACAAATCCTTAGAAACTATAATTGTCAATGGAGACATTTTAAAAAACAAACTACCTACAGCAGATAACTTTAAAAAATTCAAGATTTTTAAATTGTTGAAAGAAGCTGGGGTACGTAAAATGTAGTTTTTTTTTGGGAGAGAAAAAAATCTCAACTCATCAAAGGAAGCGCCGAATTTTACCGAACGAAAAGAAAAAAAAATAATAAAATGTGTGCATGCATAGATACTTACATATGCTAAGAAGAGATATTAGGCATCATTGAAAAAAATATATAAAATTATGCATGATTGTAATATTACAAAATTGACTCACTGTCTTCAAATTTTCCGAAACATCAGTAGAAATTTGCCGAATATGAAATTTTTTTTGGGGGTCATAGTGTCCTCCCACCGGGGTGCCCCTGATACCAGTTTTGTAAAATATATAGAGAGAAAAATGTAGAGAGAAACAAGTCATATAAATACGCTTGATCTAGCACAAAGGTCTTCCAACTAGATTCTGGGAAACCCTAGGGTTTCTTAGATATTTGAACGTAGCTCAGCTAGTGATCATAACAATACTTTTTCAACGGTACTTTACCTACTACTTCTGATATAACAAGCAAATTATTAATCTCTCAAGGGCGTATTTAAGGGGGGGCGAGGGGGCCCGCCCCCCCCCCCCCGAAATCGAGAAAGATTTTTTCAGAAGTAGGTGTTCGGTTCGTGTTTGCTCAAAAGAAAATCCTTAAGAAAAAAGGAGGCGCAAGCCGAAGGGGCGCACAATGATAAGGTTTTTTTTTTTTTATTATTAATAATCAACAGCGCCGCTGGATGAACTGGCGTGCGGACATAGTTGACCCCCTTTTTTTTTATTATATAAAGAAATGCAGCGCGCAAGTCTATTCGCAGAGCACAAAAAAGGCTGTTACGTGGGAGAGGAATCGGTCCAAGACAAAATCCCCTTGCCTGCCGCGAGGGGGGGGGGGAGCATCCAGTGAGGAGAATTTCCCGAAACTCAACTGAAGAAAGGGTGTTTGTTATCTGTAAAGCCATTTTCTTGTCATCACCCCTTCTTTGTGGGACAGCAAACTGTTTGTCGGAAAAAGGGAAATTGATGAGAGGTAATCAGACTTATAACTTCAGGCTCTGTATTTCCAAGTAAACAAGGCCCGCAAATGCAATGCCACACATGGCGACACAGGGCGACACATGTTTTACCTTCAGGGAAACTAGTGGGTAGAATTCTAGACTTGAAAAGTTCCGATGAAAGTTGATCCTTATCTGTCGCAAAGTGACCGAATGCTAACGAGCAGTATTGATGGATTGCCAGCAATTAGGATGTCGCTTGTTCAAGTGTCCACACAGATGACATGGAAAGTTATCCTGGAGCTATTGTGGAGGGTGAGGGGTCTAAGTCTATCGTTACAACCGGAAATAGGCAAAATACTATACAGAAAGACAAATTGGTTCGAAGGTCCACTCAGTCGTTTTCTTTTATTGGGTCCCAACAACACGTTTCTCAACGAGAAGATTCATCTTGAAGAAATAAAGAAACTGAAAGAGATTAAAAAGTTCTGAGGTAAGTTTTACATTTTCGTATTAGTTATAAAAAGGGTGACTGAATTTTCCATTCTTTCATTATTAATTTCAAATTCCTTTCTAGCAATAAATTGGACTGAGAGTGTTACGCAAATGCCACTGAAAATATTTATTTCTTCTTATATGATAAATTATCAGAATTCTGTAGTATGCGATTACGCATTATTTATGTACATAGAAGTAAAAACGAAAATTAAGAATTGGTTTAGTTACTGATATGGAGGCGCACGGGGTGGGGGACATAAGTTTGAGATAGTTCGGCCGAGGGGGCGCAAAATTAAAGCTTGGCCTAGGGCGTAAATAAACGTTAATCCGGCCCTGGACAAAGCCTAAAAGCAGTTGTTCCTATCAAGAATCATGGCGTAAGTGGCGCTATTGAATTATTTTTAAGGGGCGTTTTTAAAAGTTTTTGTTTTCTTTTTCTTTCACGTGTGGCTCTCGTTTTTAGAGGGATCTTCGTGGAATTCTTGAATGATAAGTTTTTGCTCTTGGGCGTAATGGGCACCTCTGCTAAAAGTAAAATTTTGAACCTTCAGTTTCAAAAAATAGAGCTTAAAATTGCATTTTTGAAGCTTCAATGCCGCAAAGTTTCGGGGCACAGCGCCCGAATCCTGCCTTTTCTCTTGACGGTGTTAAAGATAACCTAAATAAAAATGTTTTTAAAACATTAATTTCGAAACATTTCGGGAGAGAGTCCTTGCTAATGTTACTACCAAAGATGGTCTAAAGTAAAGATGGCTTAAGGTTTCAATTTTGAAAAAAGGTAGCATAAATAATTTTAATTATGAAAAAAGTAATGGAGGGAATTTTAAAACTTCGTAATTTTCTATATTTTCCAAAAATTACAATATTTTAATTCAATTTGAAAATTTCTACTTGTTTTACAGTAATAGCGAAAAAAAAAACTTGGGGGGGGGGGGGGGCTAAGCTTGATTATGTGGGCCCCCTCCGAAATAAAAACCTATATACGCCACTGTAATCTCTCATCAAGTTATCATGTAAGTGTGCATCAGCTACAAGTGTTTTTTAAATGATAATTTTACAAAATTTAGATAATTGATTGTATATAAAAATTTAGGACGCATTATATATTTTTAATACTTACAAAAACCCATGGAAAAAAACAATGTTGAGAGAAATCTTTAGTATATACTTTTTAACTTAAAACAGATATTTCTTACAAAGTTAGTGCAATCTGTGAAACTAAGCAATTCAGTATTAAAATGCCAGAGGCTACAAAGTGCAAATAAAGTGCCTTAAATATAATTGTTCTAGATTTCTTGAAAACAATTAAATAAATCTTTGAAACTCTTTGAAAAGTGCTGCAACTTTATTTTTTATCAAATGCATTAAGAATCAATTGCCCTTATGGCCGAGATGTTACTCTTCTGTTTTTTAATATTCACACCATTTCCTTTAAATCATTCAATGCATTTTATTTCTATTGATCATTTTACATTTAATTCAGTGTTATGTTAGTCGGTAGATTGGAGCGACGGTCCAACACTAACTTTATATCGAAAGCCAATGTCGGTTTTCTTTTTTCCTCCCAAGCTCTTTTTCCTTGTTTGTCACCGATGTATAGAACCACAAGCACAAGCAATTTTTATTTTAATTGATTTTAATTTGCAAAAGAATATATAACTTTTAAAAGGTATTGTTTGACTATTTTTCTCCTGTTATTTTTGTTGTCTTAGTTACCCTTTATAAAACCTCAAAATGCAGAATTTTAGATTTATTTTCCAAATTTTTCCCGAGAGAGAAACTCCCTACCCCTGAATTTCCAACTATTCTATACTTTATAAAAAATAGTCACTGCATCATTCTCCTCATACTCATCCGTCTCCAAGATCAATAGAAATGAATGAAGTAAAAATAAATAAAGACAGTATGAAGTGCAAAAAAAAAAGGGGGGGGGGGCAAGTGCTTTTGAAACAGCGAAAATAAAGGACAAAAATAGCCTGTTTTGTCTACAACAAAGTTTTAGGGACTACAAAAGGGGCCTTATATCTAAAATAGCTTAGGGCGATATTCGGTTTAAATCTGACCCTGAATATAGGATTTTATTTTGTCACACTGTTTTTAATTCACAGCACCTATTTATTGAGTTGTATTCATAAGCAATTTATTTCTTTTCAAACTTTAAGAGGGGCGGCATTTTGCCTTTTTGTCCGGGGCGGCAAAACTGCTAGGGCCGCCCCTGCCGAAGAATATAATTTATTCTTAGAAGAAAACGTTAAAAAGAAAAAAGATGAAATACCGGGAACATCTTTACAGGCTGCAAAAAGGGGATTCCGTCAAACTTTTTTAGAAGATTGCATAGCAAAAGCAACAAAGTGGGATAATACTAACCCAAAGTCAATAAAAATTGACTACTTAATAGCCGAAATGATAGCCTTATGTGATTTACCTTATCAGCACGTAGACCAACTAGGGTTCCGAAGATTGATGAATCACGTTGTTCCAAATTATGTTTTAAAAGGCAGAAAATATTTTACAGAGCTAGTTTGTACCGAACTTTATGATAAAGTGGCATCAAAAATAAAGAAAATGTTGCAACATTTTGAGAAAATCTCCTTTACTTCAGATATTTGGTCCGACTCTTCCTCAGCAGTTTCTTTGTTATCATTAACTTGTCATGGAATAACCAAAGATTTCGTGCAAAAAAATATCGTTTTGAAAGCAGAGATTCTTGAAGAACGACACACTGGAGATTACATTTCTGAAATATTTCTAAGTATGTTGGAAGAATGAGATATTCCAAAACAAAATGTGCACTGCATGGTTAGAGATGGAGGATCCAATATGAAGCGCGCCACTACCTTGTCTGAAATAAATGATATCGACTGTACAGCACATCAACTGCATCTGGTGGTCAAACATGCTATTAAAAAAGTTGATACGATCTCCCTATTACTTACAAAGTGCAGGAAAATTGCAGGACATTTTAACCATTCTACAATGGCAAAGCAAGAATTAGAGAAATTGCAAGTTCGTCTCAATCAAAAAATCTTAAAAGTTTTGCAAGACTCTCCCACACGCTGGAATTCCAGCTATTATATGTTGGAAAGA
This sequence comes from Uloborus plumipes, assembly GCA_038373865.1. Classification (NCBI taxonomy): domain Eukaryota; kingdom Metazoa; phylum Arthropoda; class Arachnida; order Araneae; family Uloboridae; genus Uloborus; species Uloborus plumipes. The sequence goes on from JAXGGA010002712.1 coordinate 93,835, forward strand.
CTTGATTGCATCAAGGACTCGTTATCACTTTATTCTTCTAATAATAAAATAGAACAGCTGGATGCCGAAGAATGGATTTTAATTCATGAATTAGAGAACGTACTGAAGCCTCTGGAAGAAACCACAAAAAAATTGAGCTCACACAACGTATGTATCTCTGACGTTATTCCTCTGGTACGAGCCTTGAACAAAGTATATGACGAGATGGGAAGTTCTGCCAATAATGGTGAAAGTGTGAACATCAGCGCTGCTTCTGTTGTTGATTTTGTGAGTTCTTTAAAGATAGAATTACAAAATCGTTTTTCTGACATCGACAGCAATATTTTTTTCCAAATGTCGACATTTTTAGATACAAAGGTAAATTTTTCAGTGACTTATTAATAGATGATATCAAACAGAAACTCATGGCCTTGGAACGACCCATGAAACGACGGAAGTAAGTCTCACGACATCTGCAGCAAGCCTCGAAGAACCTATTATTGCGAGAAAAGAACATTGCACCAGCTTAGAAGAGTCGATGGCTAACATGTTGGACAGTGGCGATGAGGAATTTGACAATCAAATAAGATACAAAAGCTAATTTGATTACAGAATATGTTAAAGAGAAGAGATTATCCCGAGACCAAGACCCATTAAAGTATTGGCAGATCAACAGAAATAAATTTGGCGATCTTAGTAACATTGCTCGGATATATTTATCGGCCCCTGGAACAAGCGTTCCTAGTGAGCAGTTTTTTAGTGCTGCAGGAATTGTCTATGATCCACATCGAAATAGACTTTCCGGGGACAAAGCTGCCAAGTTACTATTTTTAAAGTTCAATTTACCACTTCTTAATTTTGATTATGATATGTAACTTTTTCTACTAATTGTGATGATGTGATTTTCCCTCCAATGGTTGCCTATATATATATATTAAAATCTATTATCAGTCATATTATATCATAGTCATATTATATCAGTCAATTATAAATATACTATAGTCATCAGAAAACCATAATAGTAATATAAATATCGGTTTTAAACAACTTATTATGTTTTAGTTTCGCATATTATTTTACACTTATTATTTTCTGTGAATTTTACAGGGCACATGTAAATAAATTATTTCAGTTCTACGGAGAACATGAATAGTATCATGTTATCTCAATAAATAGTATCAGTTATTCTCTATGTTACATTTTTATAACATTAAATTTCAATCTCATTATGAATAATTTAATCAATACTGAACAGTTGTATTGAATACACTTTACATTAGTACTTAATTCATGCCTATAACGCTTTTTTTTTTGAAAATAATAGTATATTATTGTAATTCATTTTAAAAATTTAAAAAAAAAAAAAAAAAAAGATCCGTTTTAGATCCGCCAAAAAAAAACGGATCCGGATCGGATACGGATCTTTTTTTCCCTGCGGAGCTCCGCGGATACGGATACGGATATCCGGCACATCTCTACACTGAATATACTAACTGCAACGTTTCGTGACAAAAACATCGTGACGTCAGCGTGACGTTAGCCTATGAAAAACGAGCTAGATAAAACGTCACAGCCTACTTGGCGAATTAGAGGAAATCGCTGACTGCTTGTGAGCTCTTATTGGCTCCGCCCGTAGTGACGTTCAGTGTCAAGTTAAGTTGCTGTCTAGTATATAGTAGTCATAAAAGCAGAATAAAGAGGGAAAATTGAAAGCCCTTTTGAAATCCATGAACTAAAATCAAGTATTTTCAACAATAGAAACTGGCAACAAATAAGCATTTAAAATCATTGAGTTTTCTTTCCTCGTCGGTCAACAATGACACCAGTTTTCAATCGCGTGAATAAAGGCTTAGCCGCATTTGCTAAAAAAAACCAGTATAGTTTGAGTTCTATATAACATGGAAGTTCTTAACACATTCTATAAAACGCAGAAAATTTTTCTCTTTCTTCTGGTACTATTCTTTCAAAGTTTCAAACATGTTTTGATTACAAAAATTGAAAAAAAAAAAAAGTTTTTAATTAATATTTTCGTTAATTAATGTCATTTGAAGGCGTGACTTAGTTAAGAACCTTCTCGTTTAGCTCTTCTTTCAAACGAAAAAATAAAAAAATAAATAATCGGTCCATTTGTTTAGGTGCTAGAGTGCCACACACAAATAAACATATGCACAGATATGCAGACACGTCAAACTTCGAACCCTCTTCCTTGTTGTGTCAGGGGTTAAAAAGTAATCCGATCACAGTTGCACGAATAAAGTTATATTAGGTAACTGATTATTAGCAAAAAAAAAAAAATAAAATAAATAAATAAATAAAATTCAAGTTAGTTAAAGGAACTGTGGTCATGCTCGCCTCTCTCAACAAAGCATTAAACTATTTCCTCATGTGAGGATAAAAAAAGTTTAGAGTGGTATAAAGAAGATTAAAAAAAACTGCTCTACTGCATTCTTTTATTTTTTCAGAAGATTTTTCATCACAGACCAAACGTAAGGAAAGAAATAAACATATTTTTTAAGTCAGACTAACATAAAAATAAAAGGATACAGGTAAAAAATGCAATTTTGCTTTACATTTGTAATTTCATTCATTAGTTTTCTGTTTTTGGAGGTGCACTACGAAAAACAGTTCATATATTACACTTTTGGTATCACTTAAAAACGAGAAATGTCAATTTATTTTAGCGAATAGGTTCATCTGCTGGTAACAAAAGGAAATGTAAGTCAGCTTTCTTGCGTTACTACTCTGCCTCATTTATTAGGCATTATTCCAAATTCTTTGTATTCATTATTTAATTATACTTATCCTAAATTTATGTGTTAGGGCCTTGCTCCACATTGATGTAAAGCAGAAAAATAAAGCAGAAACGTAAAATGGATTAAATGGTGCTAATATGGAAAGAACTCGGATTTTCGGTTTCTGCCTTCGGTTTCGGTCGCGTTTTCTGCTGATGTGGAGCAGGGCCCTTAGAGACAAATAAAAGTAGTTTGCTTTGTTCATTGAAAAGAAAAACATTAAACCGCTTACAGATGCAACTTTTAATTAGAAGTTGCGACTTATTTTGTTTATAATATGATGACTGCGCTGCAAAAAAAGAATTTCGTTTTTACAGTACTGTATAATATAGCTAATTTTACAGTAATAAACTGTAAAATTGCTAGTTTTACAGTTTATTACGGTGCATTTTACAGTTTTAAACTTTAACTTCTGCTGCAAATATTATACTGTTGTTTTTACAGTATAATATAGCTAATTTTGTGTTAATAAACTGTAAAATTGCTAGTTTTACAGTCATAAACTATAAAATAGCTAGTTATACAGTTTATTACTGTGCATTTTAGTTTTAAATTGAAACCTCTGCTTTCAGTATTGTACTGTGAAAACAAGTTTATTTCTTGCAGAGTGGTGTCAATAATACCTAAAAATGGTAAGGCAGAAATAAAGTCCTATTTTCACATTTTTTTTTAAACTGACCTATTTTACCCCATGACTTATTACACCCCACCGGACCCAAATTGATGATTGATTGCTGCTAAAGAATTCCTAACATCGAGCCAAAGATATGTTTGGAAAAATAACCCAAAACGGACCGTTCTAAATTCAAAGATGTCTCAACCAGAAAAACAGTCAAAAAGCTTACCGTATTACTGACGCTCTCACGAACAGCCATACTTCCAACCACAAACTCCACAATTAAAATGTACGTCCGTAACTAAATCTAAATTACAATAAAACAGAACGCAGAATATATATTTCTGGCGACGCTTATTATCACGCGGGACATATAAATTGCTGAAGCGCAGTTTAGAACGTGCGTGAGCGGTCGACAAATGACACAAAAATGGAGATTACAGACATCCCAGCGAAACGATAAGCATCATTTGTCGTTGCATAGTTATCTTTCGAGAAATGCCAGCTGCTACGTTGTCAAACAGAGTGGAAGCATTCAAAACCTGGTGCTTTATGCTTATCAGACGTTTAAGTAAATGCTTCTGTAGCGAGTCATAAGGTTCGGGGAAAGAGTTCAGTCCGTTTTAATGAGAAATCAATTTGTTTGCTGCTTGTCATCAATGGGAGGGAATGTTTGGTAGTTTTCGGAGTGGAATTCAAAACTGATTTGAGGCTTCCCCCACGATGTGACACTCTTTTTGCAACACATGTTTGATTCTGCCCTCTGTCATAAGGTGTCACACTACACCTTACCCCCTCCCCCTTCATCACATGCCACGCTATTTTTCATAAACATACTGCAAAAAATGCCGGACCCGGATGTCACAGTTTGTGTTACAATCTGCCACAATGTTACAAAGCCCCTTATTCCTCTACTAAGGGGCAAAAATGAGGAAAATTAATTTGTCGCCAGCCACAAAAATAGTGATATCACGCTATGTTTCATAAACATACTATAAAATATGCCAGATGTCACATTTCTTGTTGCCCCCCCCCCTTCCCGCTAGTCACAAACTGCCACAGTGTGACTAGCGGGACCGCCTCTCCCTCTGTTAAAAGGTAAAAAATAGGCAAATTATTTTGTCGCCAGTCACTAAAATAGTGATATCATTAGGAACCATATATATGTAGTAGTCACTTACGCTTCAATTGTGAGTTGCCCGCAAAACCATAGAAGCCCCGAAAAGGATACAAAACTGCACATGACAAATGTTGCAACGAGTTCGTAAACCAGTAAATCCACTACTGCAAACAATGTTGTTTTTAGTTTTTAAATTCAGTGAAAAAATATTTAAATAAAAAAAAGTTGCAATTAACAAAAATTATCAAAAACGTATTTTAAATTAATGACCAAGAAATGGAATCCGGAGGATAATTCGCTGCGGAATGCAGAAAGTTCGTGTTTTCGAGCGAATTCTAAAATATATTTTTAAAACTAAGAACTAACGCATTTTCGAGATATTTTTAAGACTTTAGGTGGCGATTTACAAATGATTTCTTAATTACCATTTTCTGCCGCCCTGTGGTTGGTGAGCATTGCTAATTTTGTCCTTTAATCCTTATTTGAGGACATTTTTTATGTTCAAGTACAGAAAAATTGGTTTATAACTCGCAAGTAAAAGCAGACTCTTTCATGCGAAATAACTAGCTGAGTAATAAAAATAATACGAAAAAGAATCGTAATGAAAAAAGAAGAAAGTAAGAAAAAAAGAAAAACTCATTGATAAAACTGATCTGATTACAAAAGCAAGTTTTTCAAAATTTTATTTTAAAACTTTCACCATACTTTCTCTGCATCTAAGGGCGGATCTAGAAATGTTTCAAGGGGGGGGAGATTGATTTTTCACGTATCACTACACATCTTGGTTTACAAATGTTGACGTCATATGTGTTTCGGATTTCAATTGCGGAAAGTATCCCGAGGAAGGTTCTTAACCCTACCCCTGCCCCCCTTTGCTAGCATCAAACATAGTCTAAAAATGCCTTTTTTAAACTTCAATATTGAAAATTTACTAATGGTGAATCCCAAGGGAGGGGCGCCGCCATCGCCCCCTTCATGTATCCAGGGGTGCCCCCCCCCCAAAAAAAAAACTTTTCACAACCTTATTGTGCTTTTTCTTTTTATTTTATTAATTTTTTCAAACCTAATTTATTTATTTTTTAAATATTTATTTTTTTTAATATTATTTATTTTTTGATATTTTTATTTATTTTTTAAAATTATATATTTTTTTAATATATATATTATCAATTTTGTAAAAGTACTGAGTATGCGCAGAATAGAATCGCTTTTTTACTCTTCCAGACATTCCAAGCACACGCACACAAAATAAATAAACAAATAAATAAAAAAAATAATAATGAAATATTAGTTAAGGATTCCGGGCTCTTGTGCCGTGGTCTGAATGACTTTAATCCATACGTTTCGATCGCAACTGCGGCGGTCATCTTCAGTGGGTGTCGTTGATTAATTTGGCGACTGATGCGAAATTTCGCATCAGTCGCGGCATCATCATTCGCGTCAAGTCATTCAGACCACGGCACAACAGCCCGGAATCCTTAACTAATATTTACACCGGCCGTGAAAGCCTTCATTCTTACAATAAAGAAATAATTGAAATTAAAAAAATAAATTATTGAATAATTTTCATTTAAAAAATCAGTGAATAATTTAAATAAAAAAAAATAATTCAAATAAATAAATAAGTTTAAAAAAATCTCCCCCCCCAAAATTTTGATGGCGCATCTTGCGCCATAACCCCCCCCCCTGTGGGCACCCCTGCATGTATCCGTCCTTGCTATCATCAGGGCGAAGTGAAGCATGGTAGCTCCAAGACACAGAACCATAGTTTTATGCCACATCACTTACTCTAATCCTAACCTGTTAAAGTATGTACATTGTACATGCAAGAACTTTTGTGACCCCCGAGAGAAAATTCTGCCTCATAATCTTGTACCCCTTCTCTCTCCCGCCACAGGAAAAGCTTCTGTTTGGTGACTCTCACTATCAAAACATTTGCGATGATTAAGTCATCAATCATTACTGATTTATCACGTTTTGTTTTATACTTACTGTATGAGATCATTAGTTATCTGTTTCGTCATACATTATTTGTAATACATTTTTTAAATAAATTGATGTCATTAACTGCCCTTGACAATAAAATTTAATGCGTTTTTTTTTAATTCGAAATTTCGTGATTATTAAATAATCATTTTAACGGATGAAACACTAATCTTCATGAAAGCGATAATTTTATGAGCGTCATTCACTCAAAAAAAAAAAAACATTTTTTCGCTGTTAAGATGGAGCAAAGTATTTGGTTGAAAGTAAAATAAGTAAAACTGACATAGGAGTATAGGAGTCATAGGAGTGTGGCCGATACTCTAGTTTTGCGCCAAAAATAAGCGAAAAAATTGTAAAACTTTATAAATCCAGGGGAAAGGTTAGTTTTTGCAGATATTTTATATATTCTTGAGGGCAATAGCCCAATAAGTCTCCTAACTTGCTCCAAATGTTCATGCTGTTGAACTTCGCACTTTCAGAAGAATGTTAATAGTCAAAAAATGCTTCCTTCCCTTTCAAATAAAAGTAAAGGCTATGAAACCGTTGCAAATTGAAAAAAAAAAGGGGGGGGGAGGAGGGACGCTATTTTTAGAAAGTGGGACGGGCTGGGGGAAAGCAGCGGTTATATTTGTATCCAGGGGATCATTCACATTAGAATCAGCGGAAAATTTACCAGAAGCATTCTGAAGTTCTTTTTTTCGCGCAGTGTTGTTTTGCATTATAGATACTCAACTAAATTGAAAAAAAAAAAAGATCATGATTGTGAAAGATTACTTAATTCGTTGTCATGTTGGACCAATCACAAATCAAAAATCAAAGCACAACAACTACAGTCAAGTCAGGTTAATTAACAATTCGTCATTACTCGAAAAAAAAAATCGTCTGAATAGCTTTTATTACTTTCTTCTATATCTAATATATAGAAGAAAGTATTGGTTTCGTGAAAATTTTCGAATGTCGAATTTTGACGGATTTGCACGTTTTGAGGTGCGCTGAGTCCATTTCGACCATTTTTGGAAAATGTCTGTCTGTCTGTGTGTGTGTGTGTGTGTGTGAGTCTGTATGTGTGTGACCAGTTTTTGTGGCCGCGCTAGAGCAAAAACTACGGCATGAAATCGAACAAAAATTTTTGCACATATGTACCACCATGTGAACTGGTGCACCTGACTTTGTTTAGCGAATTCCTCCAAGGGGGGTGGAGCAATCGCACGTGTTCTGCGCGGAGGTGACTGCTATATCTCAGGAAGTAACCGGCGGAATCAAACGAAAATTGATCCATAGGTAGACCCTACTGAGTACAGGTGCTGATTCAATTTGTTTGTCAATATCTAAAAGGGGGGTGGAGCAATCGAACGTGTTCTGCGCGGGGGTGATTGCTATATCGCAGGAAGTAACCGGCGGAATCAAACGAAAATTGGTCCATAGGTAGACCCTACTGAGTACAGGTGCTGATTCAATTTGTTTGTCAATATCTCGAAGGGGGGTGGAGCAATCGCACGTGTTCTGCGCGGGGTTGATTACTGTATCTCAGGAAGTAACCGGCGGAATCAAACGAAAATTGGTTCATAGGTAGACCTTACTGAGTACAGGTGCTGATTCAATTTGTTTGTCAATATCTCGAAGGGGTCGGAGCAATCGCACGTGTTCTGCGCGGGGGTGACTGCTATATCTAAGGAAGTAACCGGCGGAATCAAACGAAAATTGGTCCATAGGTAGACCCTATTGAGTACAGGTGCTGATTTAATTTGTGTGTCAATATCTCAAAGGGGGGTGGAGCAATCAAAAGTGCTTATTTTGTCATTGCACCTACTGTATCTCGGGAAATATTGCTGCGATTTGAATGAAATTTGGAATAACACTAACCCAATATGGAAACAAGCATCGAATAAATTTTGGCGCCAATCGCCCCAGGGGGAGGGTGGGGTGATTTTTGCGCTTAGTCAACAATGCGAAAAATTAATTCATTAAAAAATCGCTTTCACGCTATTTAATTATCAAAACAGCTGAAAACTTTCAATGATTTGAAATTTTTAACTGTTGCCAATTTCTTTTTACTAACAAATAAAATGTTTGCAATTAATCTAAACAAGGCTTTTGCAATGATTTCCAATTTCGCTCATTGATTCTGCATTTGCAGGGTTATTACGATAATTGGGAAATTGGTGCTGTTTCCAATTATTCGGGCGAGTACGTATTTTATTTTGTAACTGGAATTCATAAGATAGATATAGAAGAAAGTTTCGTGACGGCCACGACAGCTAGTTTCTGTTATTTAATTTATATAAGTTTATTGATTTATTACGAATTTGTTTTTAATAAGAGCTTTTAACGTAGACATGAAAGAATCTCAGAGAGCCAAATTTTAATGAAAACCGGTGCTGGTCTGTTAAAAAGTGATTCAGAATCTACAATTTATAACAAATACAGCTTATTATTTTCTTTAAAATTCTAAGCTTTTTTAAAAATAACACATTACTAAACAAGAATAATTTAAGAAAAACATCGTTTGGAGTAATTAGTTACTAGTTGCTAGATAATTTTGGTTTTATCCAACATCTTGTTTAAAAAAAGACGATGAATTTGTCATATTTTCCATTATTTATACTATAATTGGATCTAACTGATGGAGGCAATAAAATTTTAGGAATTATTTAAACTACCAATATTGTAAGTGACAAACCTAGATGACATTTATCTGAATGGCATATGTAAGAAATTAAATGAAATACATTTAACTTACCCTCAAGACATATCCTCTGCACCTAGAACACATTTGCTTAAGCAAAATATGGAAAACTTCAAAGAAAAGCCCAAAACTTCAATTAATAATAGAATTCTGATTTTGTTTATGCCAGACGTTGTTTTTACCAGTTACGTGTCAACTAACTGGATTCGAGAAGCAGCAACTGGAGAGTGAAAAAACAAACACACAAAAAAACAAAAAACGCATGTAGAATGAGAACAGATTTGCCATTTTGTTATCTTTTATCCGCACAATTCGCTATTCCGCATCACTGCAGCACTAATTGAGGTTTTTCCTTCTAAAACACAACAAAGCGCATCTTCTAGAACATCTGTGTTCTATCAAAATGAATAAGTTTCTGTGATTTCTGAAAGTCAAAAGGCGTATCAGAAGTGTTTCGCAACGTATAAAAATCGACGAAAAACGTTTTAATTACAGACAGTCCTTACGTTTCTGGCACACTGTAATATTTCTACAAAGCAATATAACATGTAAAAAATGTGCAACAAAAGTGACTAAAAAAGTTTTGCATACACGTACACTTCACATTTGCGCACCAAAGTAAGAAAAGGTATTTATATCTTAGTGGTGGTTAACAACAATAAAACCTTTTGCTCTATGTTTAAAAAAATAAGGATACCTTAACAGAAATTACTTTATTTAAGTGATATCCTTAAGTGACGTACTAAAAATGTCAAAATTGGGCGATTTATGCTGGTTGAATTTCAACGAACAGAATATATATGTGTAAAACAATTTTTCACATTTATAAAAATTAATTAATTTGCTCCGCAGTTAAAAAAAACGTTATAACGCTCAAAAAATAAAGGGAAAACTATCGGTAAGAAAAAACACCAATAATACTAATTAATACTACCAGATGCTGAAGTTCTGTTTACCTAAACGCCACTGATTGAAATTAAAAATTAACGTAAATAAAGCATAAATTATGAAGTACTGCAAATAGCTATTTCAAGGCTACAATGAAGCCTCTCCTCTTCCACGAATGCAAGAAGCTCAGCACACAACATGAAAGTCGTGAGAGAACTGAGCTTATACCGATGTCCTGAGATGGAGCTCACAAGTGGACCTTACAGGTTGTCACTCACCGATTTTGATGAGTTTTATATATTATGTAGAGGGACCCACCCGAAGTATTTTAGCAAAAGGATATTCCCCAATGCGCCTTAGTTTTCGAGATATAACGATCCAAAGTTCAGCTCGAAGTTATTATAGCGGTACGGTTGAGCAGTGGTTACAACAGCTGCCGTAGCCCAGTGAGCAAGGTCCCCCACTCCGACCGCTGGAGGTCTGAGGATCGAGTCACGAGACGTATTTTTTTTCTTTAAAATCGAAATAAATTCGATAGTTAATGGAAAATCGTTTAATTATTCATTTTTATTTTATTTATTTATTCATTTAAAAAAGAAATCTATTTTTTCAATTTTTAATATTATTATTTCACGGGACTCGATCCCCAGATCTCCAGCGGTCGGAGTAGGGGACCTTGCTCACTGGGCTACGGCCGCTGTTGTGACCACTGCTCAACCGTACCTCTATAACAACTTCGAGCTGAACTTTGGATTGTTATATCTCGAAAACTAAGGCGCATTGGGGAATATCCTTTTGCTAAAATACTTCGGGTGGGTCCCTCTACATAATGTATAAAACTCATCAACATCGGTGAGTGACAACCTGGTAAGGTCCCCTTGTCAGTTCATTCACGGCTTTCATGCTGTGTGCTGAGCTTTTTGCACTGACGAAGAGGCTCTACACTACTGTATCCTTGAAACACCTACTTTCAGTATTTCCTCACAATTTGTGCTTTATTGACGTTGGTTTTTAACTTCAACCATATTTTAGAACAAAGCTTATTTGATCATTTTTCATTTAAACGCCGCTGTTTGTATTGCATTACGCAAATAAATTTTGAAAATAATTGAATCGTTTATTTCGAAAAGGTAACATCTCTATTTTGATCTCCTCTGTCTCTTTAGAAAATTAAACAGCGCACGGTTATGTTTTTGAATGTCATAATCAATGAAAAAATGCCTTTAGTTAAGTACACAATTACTGCAATAATTTACCAAATAACCATTGATTATGACATTCAAAAATATAACCGTGCGCTGTTTAATTTTCTAATGAGACAGAGGAGATCAAAATAGAGATGTTACCTTTTCGAAATAAACGATTCATTGTTTTAACCATACTCAAACGAACTCTATTTCAGAATTGGTAAAAACTTTCTTTGAAAGGTTCCAAGAAGAAACAATCAATGCTTTAAGGAACAGAAAATAAAGGTCATGCCCACGTCATATGAGACGGAAATAAAACAAAGTTCTGAAAGCTAAATAAACTCGAAGAAATTTAGGCTTTTAAATATTAAAGACATACTTAAATATATTTAAGCTAAAAAAGATCAAACATAATTTACCTCACACATACCTATATGATTTTTTTTAAAGATCACAGCAAAACGCACAAATGACTCGGGATGAGTCGTGCTAACGACAAAACGAGCGGAAAGCGGGAAAATGTAGTTCGTGCTAAATGGCTTTTTCAGTCGCTAACGACGTAAATAAAATTGCACTTTCAACGTTAGGACAAACCATTTAGAAACGCAGCAAAACAGTGAAGTCAAATATCTTACAAGCGAGGATCACAATAAAAACTTTGGCGAATGTTCAAACGTTTCGTTTTATTAACCTTCAGGCTTTTTTTTTTGGAGGAAATAATGATATGTAAACAGAAATCGGTTAATTACATCCAACTTATAGCTTTGTAAATGCTAAATGTCTGTCTGCTGTTTTTGAATCATTAGTAATTACAAGATTTCCGAAGGAAAAAAAAAACAATACATATTGCAGTATGGTGTTTGTATTGACTTGAATGAAAACTTCGGCGGATGCTCGAACGTATCGTTTTTTTTTTCCGCGAAAATAATACGTAAACAGAAATCGGTTAATTACCTCCAACTTATTACTTCATAAAGTCTAAATGCCTGTCTGCTGTTTTTGTATACCGGTAATTACAAGATTTCCTAAGAAATAAAAACAATACAAAATGCAATATGGTATTTACGTTGAGAGTTTTATTTAATGGCAGTACGGTTTTAAAAATATTTGTTTTAGTTTAAGAAATGGTCTCTTGAATTTTTTTTTTCAACAGTGCTAGCAAGATCACCAAACAAATAAGCTGAAAATTAATGCTAACTATTGCGTCCAGAAGATCTTTTAAGCTTATCACTTAAGTTCTTCTAAGCAAATAAAAATGGTAATTGCAATAAATAAGCAAAAATAAAAAGTGAACATTATAACTTTCAAAGCAAAGTTTACTTTATTTTTTGTTTGAAACTTACAGACAAGCAGAATCAATTTTTAGTTACATGAAAAACAAGTATTATAATTATTACTAGTATTATTTATATTATTATTATTATTTACTTTCTGTACCTTTCAGCTTTTCTATGAAATTCCCCAAGCATAATTCAACGTCCAATTATATTTATGATAATCAAAGAGCTTCCAAGCAGAAAATCAAAGGAAACAAAAAAAAAAAAAAAAAAAAAAAAAAAAAAAAAAAAATAAAATAAAATAAAAAAAATAAAAACCACTAAAAAATTAATTTACAAATTCTTGCATCTATGTTAACGATCGTCTGCTTAAAAAAAATATGTATTTCACCACATTTCAAATAAATTATAAGAGGCACTGGAGCCTCTGAATACTTGCTGCATGCAGTTTCGGGCTTATTATGCCCTCATCAGCATGGAATACAAAAGTGAACGAGTTGGAGGCAAAAATCTTCTTATAGAGTAAAGAAAGCCGAAAAAAACTGGTAGCTAATGTGAAATTAGAATACCAGCGAGCGACCGCACATTAGGGTGGGGCGAAAAATAAAGAGTTTTTCAGATCAACTTCTAATAGTTGCCAATAGTTGTCTTTGGTGATAGTTAGCTTTTGTGCAAAATTTGAGAAAAATCGGTTAATATCTTCAGGGGGCGCTGTGATTGCAAAGTTTTATCATAGCTTTTATCGGGATTTTATAATTAAAATATGAAAAACGATGCCGTTGGCTAATCTCATTGCATTTTTTTTACTTATAAGATATATTCATGCATTCAAAGCATATAAAATAACTCACAAAAAATTATTTTATATGATATATTTATATTTCAAGCATTTAAAAAGAAACAAAAACGTGAAAAAAAGTGATTTTTTTTAATATAAATATATCATATAAAATAATGTTTGTGAGTCATTTCATATGCTTTTAATGCAGGAAAACATCTTTTGAGTAAAAAAAAAAAAAAACGCAAAGAGACTAGCTAAAGGCATTCTTTTTGATATTTTACCATAAAATCCACAACAAAGCTATGGTAAAACTTTACGATCGCAGCGCCCCCTGCAGATATTAACCGGTTTTTCTCGAATTTTGCACAAAAGCTAACTATCACCAAAGACAACTTTTGGCAACTATTAGAAGTTGATCTGAAAAACTTTTTATTTTTCGCCCCACCCTACCGCACATGGGAACGGTACAACTCGTATATTTTAAGGCAGAGCTCGGGTATAAAGCAGTGAGTAACCGCCTCTAAGCAAGGGCTAAGGCAGGAACATGCAATGCGCAGCCAACTCGTTCATTTCGCTCTCTTTGCTCTATAAGAGGATTTTTACCTCCAACTCGTTTATTTTCGTATTCCATGCTGATGAGGGCATAATAAGCCCACAACTGCAGTCCATGGATCGAAATGGTCGAGTTGGCGGTGTATTGGATGTTTCTGCCTTAGCCCTTGCTTGAGGCGGTTACTCACTGCTTTAAATAAGAGTAGTAGTATAAATAAACAGTTAAGTGGTTCTCGACACTGACTTGAATTCTTGAATTAAGGTGTTATACAGTCCATTTACGGTGGTGGATAAGACTTTATTACCTTATTTGTAACACTTGGATGGAAGAGACTTTACTATCTTATTTAAGACTTGGTGGATAAGACTTTATTACCTTATTTAAGAATAAGAGTAGTGGTTTAAAAAAATGGCTAAGTGGTTCTCGACACTGACTTGAATTCTTGAATTAAGGTGTTATACAGTCCATTTACGGTGGTGGATAAGACTTTATTACCTTATTTGTAACACTTGGATGGAAGAGACTTTACTATCTTATTTAAGACTTGGTGGATAAGACTTTATTACCTTATTTAAGGATAAGAGTAGTGGTTTAAAAAAACGGCTAAGTGGTTCTCGACACTGATTTGAATTCTTGAATTAAGGTGTTATACAGTCCATTTACGGTGGTGGATAAGACTTTATTACCTTATTTGTAACACTTGGATGGAAGAGACTTTACTATCTTATTTAAGACTTGGTGGATAAGACTTTATTACCTTATTTAAGAATAAGAGTAGTGGTTTAAAAAAACGGCTAAGTGGTTCTCGACACTGACTTGAATTCTTGAATTAAGGTGTTTGACAGTCAGGTGTTATATTCCTCCCCCTCTTTTTTGCTGGCGTTCCAATAACATTATGTTTTTGTAGACAACCACATATCAAAGATGGTACACACTTAAAAAAATGTAAGACATAAAATAATTACAAAAAAATTTAATCAAAAACAGGGTTAAATGGTTACTGTTGAATTTAATGCTTTTGTTCTAAGCCGATCCATCACATACGGCAAAATTGAAAACTTGTGCAATAAAAGCCATATTTGGCACATGAACAATAAATTTTAAATTTTCTGTTATATTTTCAATTCACTGTTTTCCTGTACTTGTTTTATTATTAGTAATATTATTATTTGCTTTGGTTTACAGAAAAAGTAAGAAGTAGATGATAAGAAGTAGAAAACTTTCTTTTTCAAAAAGTAAATTTAACATGATTTGCACCAAGCAATCGCGGCATCACTAACGCGTAATAGCTGTTCAAACACTGTTTGGCATTGATGAAACTTATAAAGCTAGTGGCATAAATCTCGCTGCGTGTAGAACAAAATAATCTTTTATCGCCATTAACAGCTTCTGGTTTGAAAGGGAACCATAAGTTAACCGTTAAACGCAAATAAAGAATCAAAAAGGTAATAAAGGGCAAAACTTGATGAAATTAACAATTGGATTGAAATCTAATTTATTTAAAAGGGTTTAAAAAGCAAAATAAAAGAATTTAATATTTACAATTACATTGCAAGCTGTTGAAGAGTGGTAATGGGAAAAACATTACAATCCAATAAACACCAATCCCTTTTCAAACTTCAATTTACATTTAATGATGAAATATAATGAGGTAAGAATTGTTGCATTCAAAACGCAAATTATATTAAAAATAGTTAAAAATTTGCTTTAAACGTGACAATATTTAAAAATAGTTCTAAAGAGAGGAGGAGGGAAAAAAGGCTTAAATTTGAACTATCACACAAAAACAAATCAAATTCGAATTTTTCTTCAGCCCGTTTATGAGGGAAAAACAAATACAGTCGACGCTCGATATAACGACCGTCTCCGTCCTACAGAAAACGGTCTTTATAACGAATGGTCGCTGTAAGAGGTAGAACATAGAGTATATTGGGATACAGTTGGGGGTTTTCTCACCGGTCGTTATATTGGGATGGTCTTTATATCGTGTGGTCGTTATAACGAGCGTCGACTGTACTCTTTTATGAGAAGTAAAGTTTCAACATTCATTATTAATGAAATTTCAAGTGTATAATCTCATCAAGACTGTAGAAAACATAAATGGCGTACGTATGCTTACTTAGCACATGAACTTTAAGAGGCCAAGTTGGCGATGCTTCAGCTGCAGGATGAGAAAAGATGTTCAAATAAAAAGAATATTACCGTACATTTGTCTTCTAAAGATTTTCTTTCTGAACAATGGCGAATTTTGAAAGATACGAAGACAAAAAGATAGAGAGTATTGGTTTAAGATATTTTAAAAGCACTTTAGATTTAATAAAGTTACCAAAACTTTAGAACGAATTTCGAAAGAAAATCTTTCAGAATACAATATACTCAAAAACTACTTTACCGCCATTATTTTATGAGATATTCTACCATCAGTTACTATTAAAAACTTTTCCGTTCAAGCTAAATAAAACACTCATGCGAACAAAATTATAACTATTATTATTCTCTTAACATTCTTGCCACTTAATTCTGTTAACTAAAAATCATAACTAATGATATTAATAATGGCGATGTGTAATCCACAGCAGAAGATTTCAACACAAAAACGCTTTAGTATTAATAATTAAAATATGCAACGTTATTTGCATACGTGCGTTTCAATTCAACTTCTTTCGCATGTGATTTTCATTGCAAATACAATATAGTCCTTCAGGCAATGTGCCGCGCACTGATTTGGCAGAATACCGAATATTCGGCTATTCGACTGCCAAATAGTTACTATACTGTTCGAATCGATTGGGACAAAGTTATTTTTCGCGGACTTTTAAGTTGACTTCCTGCTAGCTCCAGCGGGTCCCTCTAAGCAATTCCATTAGCCCTAATGCCATCTGGATGCTAGTTCCGACTAATTAGTTCTGGTTTAGATGGGAAATTAGAAATATTAAACAATTCTTCAGTTTGTTTCTGTGACAGAAGTAGGTAACATTTTGCATTCCTTCATTTTAGCGTGCTAAAAATGGAATAACTCTTAGAAAGTTAGCTAAGATAAACACATTTGATAATCACGCATTTATAGCTATTAAAATATATTGCTTCTCTAGTTTGTACTAGAAAATTAATCTTTTTTTGACGTCTGATGAAAAGCATTGAAACTACTCTTTTTTTTCGACTAAAAAGAACAAATATGAAAGAAAAAGAAAAAAAACTCCAAATAGGATCATTCATAATTTAATAAATTTTTAAGCAATTGAAAGTGACATCCAGATGACACTAATGCTAATAAAAATTGCTTGTTAGACCTTTTGGAGCTATCTGGCAAACAACTTATAAGTTCGCTAAAAAATAGATTGATTATCCCAATCAATTCGAATAGCATAGTAACTTGTTTTTGTCAGAAAAAAAAAAAAAAAAAAACGAAGCACATTAAAAGCATAATTTTGTATGATCAAGAGTTCAATATTTATTAAAGATTTAAAAAATAATAATTTGTAGCATTTTTTTTTAAATGGCAAAATAGTTCAATTTTCAAAATTATTCGGGCAAAAAATTATCAAAAAGATGGATTTATTTCCTCATCAAGTTCTTAAAGATCAGAGTTCTATAATTAAGCTTTTAAAAGAGCAATATTTTTCTATTAGACGCATTATTTTGTTAAGCACAAGAAGCAAAAGAAAAAAAAAGAGGGGGGGATAAATAAAGTGAAATGATTCAGCATGGATTTGTATCATACAATTTTCTATGGTTTCCCATTTACCAAAATTATCAATAACAAACCAATTTTCTCTGTGAGAAAATTCAATTTCTGAATGTATTTCAATAGAAAAAACATAATTTGCTGCTTGAAATGAACAGTGGCATATCTGCAAAAATCGATTTTTTTATTACATCAAAAAATTCAATTTTTTTACTCCTTCTTGTGGAATATCGGCATATCTCTAGTTTCAAAATATGACGCAGCAATCGTTAGTGTAGTTGTGCATAGTTATTATTTTGGCGCGCTTCTCCTAGTAAACAACGACACAGCCACCATTGCGTCAGTTCTGAAGAAATTGCTTGGAGGAAGAACATCTATGTCTCTGTAAGTTGATTCGGCATAAGTACCCTTAATACCATTTTACTTCAAAATACCGTTTTACTGCAAAACTTTGAAACGCTCTAGTGAAAAGTAGTGTTTTGCAAATATGCCACTGTTCATTTCAAGCAGCGAATTATGCAAAGATAAATGCAGACTCTACTGGAGCAGGTGCCATAAACGGCACTCTTGGACAAAATTTGGCGAAGTGATATTTCCGGCTGAAGCCGAATATTCGAACCCAACAGACCGAATATTCGGCCGAAAAAATATTTTTGTCTTACAAACGACTCACATGTTCCATATAGTTCTAAGTATGTAAATGAAACTAAGAACCTGTGTATGTGTCTGTGTTTGTACATCTTCACCTGTACAGATTTAAGTATTCAGAAGTACTAAGGTTTCACAAAAGTACCTTTGGTCATGCATCATTCCGTGTGCAAACTACCAATGTGCCATGGCAACAGTTTTTTTTCAAAAATGCTGCCACTAAAACTTATGGAGGTGACATCCTCAACTATCAGTTCGTAAAATATTTTTTGTCCATTATTGGCAGTGATGAGGACGTTTGAAAAACGTTTATGTTTAGCAACTGTCGGTCATGTTGAATATTTCATTACTATTAAAAATTACAGTAAGTTGAGAAATACTAATTCGAATTCAAGAATTTTCGTACTAATACCAAGCTATTTATAAGACAAATATAAATATAGGATGAAAATAAAAATACATATTTATAAAAATTATTTACAAGGAAATACGGAAAAAATTCTCCTATAAATCAGTTTCACGCACTAAAAAAAGAGCACCATTACGCTTATTTTGAATTTTGGAGGAAACACTAATCAATATGCTTTCTTTAAGTATTAAAAAAAAAAAAAAAACAGTTCGATACTATTTCTTAATAAAAACAAGTTTTTAAATCCAGGATATCAAGGTATGAAACTAACTGCTGCTGGAATATGCTATTATAAAATCCTAAATTACATTAATATCATTCAGTTGATATGTACTCAGTTCTCACCATTCATTTCGAAATAAATGAATGTGGAAAGAGAAGAAATCCTTTCGAAACCAAATGCGGGGGAATGACGTATACATAAAGTGGCAAACAATAGTGCTTGCATTTCAACCTGAAAAAACAAAGCTAAGAATCCTGAATGACTCAACATTACAGCGTTGCATTCTGGTTCGCAAATGCGAGAAGTGAAAGTGAAATTCTTGTCATATATGAGCAACAAAAATGTTCATCAAATGACGTCAAAGAATAAACTCACATTTTCAATGGCGCAATCGCACCTTTAAATTTGCTTTAGAATACACTAGAAACAAACATTTTGTCACATAAAACATTTGTAAGTGTTCCTAAAATAATTTTGGACGCCGATTTCAAATATCCAATCAGAAATTTTCCATCATTCAGTTTTTGGTGCAAAACATAGACTTTTCGTTCATCTTCGTAGACCACTGCTTCTTCTTTTTATTAATACGCTTTTTTTAGTTTCACATGTGGGTTTGTCTGTTTGTTTGTTTGTATGTATGTAACTCTGAATAAAAGATAAAATTCACGTTCTTTACAAATATAAATGTAATATATTTAATACAATTATTAATAATAATAAAGGCTAAACTATTACATGTTGATGTATTATAAGTGCATGCAAACTTAGCGGATATTCAATAGTTTTGAAAATCAGAGAGGAATCAGAGTATCATGAAATATTTTGATTAACTCTATAAGCATATTTTTTAGTTTTTTTAAACTATATTTTAAAATTATTTTCCGTGTTTCTTTTTTCGTTTTTTGGACATCTGAAACGAAGCTGGACATTGGTATTTTCTACATTGAAAAATAATGCCACTATGGCCTGAAAAAAAGTCTATAATCAAAAGCGGATCCAGAAATTTTTCGAGAGACGGGCAGAGGCGTATTTGGACGTGAGGCCGCCCTGGGCTTTTGAAACTGGCCGCCCCCCCCCCTTGAGGTGTTGAATTTCTGAGTCGTAAAAAAAAAAAAACATTTTTTATTTACTTACTGGTGTACAAAATTTTATTGAAATGGATCATGGCTTCATTTAAATATTTTAGAAAAAAAATCAATAAATAAATAAACGATAAAATAATTTTAAAAAATGTGTAATGAACACAGTCGAACTCGGATATAACGAGCTCTGAGATAACGAGAACTCGGAGTTAACGAGGGAAACGAGAATATTTTGTTGGATCAGTGTTAAGTCTATGGAACAGAATTCGTTTTTAACGAGCAAGACCCGGTTTTAACGAACAATTTTTTCTGTCTCGCAGTCTTTTTTTTCTCATCTTTCTAGTCTTATTCCTATGAAAAATTCCACCACCATTCCAGTGTTATTAAATACAGAACAGTA
Organism: Uloborus plumipes; assembly: GCA_038373865.1. NCBI lineage: Eukaryota > Metazoa > Arthropoda > Arachnida > Araneae > Uloboridae > Uloborus > Uloborus plumipes. The sequence goes on from JAXGGA010002712.1 coordinate 114,147, forward strand.
TTTAATTCAATTAATTGATGTAATTCTCGCTGCCGATTCGCCCCGCTGTCTAAAAAAAAAAATCTTCACTTTGCATGGAAAAAGTGCCGCCCCCCCCCCCAATCGTGCCGCCCTGAGCTATAGCCCATTAAGCCCGTACGTAAATACGGCATTTTGGAAGGGTAATAGACTTTTAATACTTACCCTTTACAACATACAGTCGACGCTCGTTATAACGACCACACGTTATAAAGACCATCCTAATATAACGACCGGTGAGAAAACCCCAACGTGTATCCCAAAGACCATCCGAATATAACGACCGGTGAGAAAACCCCCAACTGTATCCCAATATACTCTATGTTCTACCTCTTACAGCGACCACTCGTTATAAAGACCGTTTTCTGTAGGACGGAGACGGTCGTTATATCGAGCGTCGACTGTACCATAGTTTAGATATGCTGAATACAAAAATTTCAGTCTTTAATTCCGTCCAAAATTGAGCCCCAAATCCCTCTCCCATTCCCCTAAATATCATCGAAGGTCTTGTAAAGTTGGGTTATTTGAAATTCAATGTCGAAAAGTTTCAGGGAGAAAATTCTCGGGGTATACGTATCGAGCTCCTATACTCTTCGAATCATTGAACATCGTTTAAAATTACATTTTTTGAAATTTCAATTTCGAAATTTTTTCCGAGAAAGAGCTCCGAGCACCGTTTCTGTCCCCAACGTCATTTCCAGGGAGGACCCACTAAAAGAATGCCTACCCTTTCAAGAATACCATTAAAGATCGTCTGAAATTCCGCGTTTTAAAATTCAATATTGAAAAATTGTCAGTTCAGGGCAGGGTTTGAAAAAACCCAGTCCAGCTGGGTTTTTGATGCAAAATCCGAGTTTTTTCGAGTTTTTGATGAAAAACCCGGACTTTTTCGGGTTTTTTCAAGAATCATTTTACAATCATTCTTTATTCAAAAATTGTCTTCAATTCTTCTTGTATTCAAAAAGAGTCCCGAAGAAAGGTCACTGTGACCTCGTAAAAAATTTCTTATTCCGCGTTGTAATATTGATTTTTTTAAATTGATATTATATTTTTATTGATATTGAATTGAATTTATAGTTTCGAATAATTATTTTAATCTTCTAAGTATTAAAAAAAAGAAAAAAAAGCGAAATTCATGTATAGTTTCATTTTTTATACCTATTAAGTTGTCAGGAAAGGAAGATGGGCAATTTCTGTAATAAGATACTCACTCACCAAGATTAAATATTGTAATAAGCTAAACATTACAACTGAATTGATTAATATCAATTTCTAGGCTTAGTATTGATCAAAATATTCGTAATACAGACGAACCTGTTTATCTCGAAAACCTCTCTAAGTCGAAATTTTTCAATTTCCTTGCTTTCCCAGCATAAATTTAATGTTTTTTCTCATGTTTATCTCGAATGATTTTTCCCGAAAATCTCTATATCTCGAATTTTGACGACTCTCATTTTTGAATTTCACCTAAAGCCACCTTTATCAATGACATAACTTGGAGACAAAAATCATCTTCTGCACAATCATTCTAAGACTATGTTCGTACTTAAAGGTATGCGTTTACTTGTTACCGATATAGTCATCACAATTAGTAAAACGTGGACTCACAACATGTCGTACAGTAAAATATTCAACACTATCAATGCAAAACAATCTATTAAGTATTTATTTGACTTTTTACCAGTTGCTTACTTTTGTAAATTTTATCACAACCGCTGTATCTCGAAACCTCCGTATTTCGAATTTTTCTTCTTTCCGTGAAATTCGAGATAGAAAGGTTTGACTTTTATTTCGTTTGTTTCTAAAATAAATATTTTCAATATGCAGTAAATTTTGAAAAAACCCACTTTATCGACATAGTGGGTTTTTCTTCAAGCGGGCTCACTTGAAAAAACCCGGGTGGGTTTTTCCGTGCTGGGATCGCTTTGGCGAACCCTGGTTCAGGGCAGGGCCCGATTAAGATATCACGGGGCCCTCGGCCAAAT
>JAXGGA010002713.1:0-116144 GCA_038373865.1 Uloborus plumipes
TATTATCCGACAAACTTAACGATTGTCTATGGGATTTAGGATTTCCTATATTAACTGCTATACCTGATGCCAGCTTTTGGATAGATATAACTTTCCTTCATGGACTGTTGGCTAAAGCTTTTTTTTTTTTATATTTCTTCGTTGCCTTTTCCAGTGCTTGCCTTGTGAGAAAAGAAGATTCTGCAGATATGGAGGAAATAGTAGTTTGTTTCTTTGCAAGCATCTTTCTTATTTAATTATTTTGAGGCTTCTCTTTCTTCCTCTTTTAACTTCATACCCCAAATTGTGCTTTTTCGTAAAGAATGCATCAATGTTTTTGACATTTCTCTTTCATCCGAATTTTATAGAGGCTCTGATTCGCCCGACTTCTTATTTTCCGTTCTGAACCAGTCAAAGGAGCTATTTTGCCTCAAATATTTCAAATTAATTTGATATATTTATTTACTCTTAACTGGAAATTTAAATAAACACTAAAATAGTTAAGCTTTAAGCTACATTAATCATTTTTTTAATTGTTACCATAGTCACATTCAAACTGTTACGATAGTCACATTCAAACTGTTACGTTAGTCATACACCTAAAATGTTACGTTAGTCACACTAATATTTTTATATTAAATATATTTAAAATAAATATTTTAGGATTTTCGAGTAGATATGATATAGACATAATAAAATAAAGAGCTATGGTATTTAATTATTTTTAGTTCAGTTTTAAAATAGAAAACATTGCATTTTCGTGACTAACGTAACATAAAATAAGAAAGTGAAATAATGAAGATAATTAAAATGCTTATCTTATAAACTGAATGAAAAAAGCTGTTAATTCAATCAGATATAACTCCAAACTTTCGTAAGAAACGCAGTTCTTTTAAAAATTCACAGAGATTTTAACATTATGCACGAAAACAATGACCAATGTTTTTAGCGTTTACTAAAACTTTTCTGCAGCCATGTACTTACAGAGCTCCAATATAAACACCACAAAGGATTTTTCAAATTTTTTGCTAGATTTATATACTAGAAAGTATGTTGAATAAAATGATAGGTCAGCGTTAAGTCTTTAAGTTACTTTTATTTTTTAGGCTGAGGTTGACATTTCTATGGAATGACCCTTATACAGTTGCTGATTTATTTTCCGCAATGATTTGACACATTACTTGTTTATTTTTAGTTGTATTTTTCCCCATTTGATAGAATCGCTTGCTTACAGAATAGGGTCATTAAAATTCAAAACGTTTGCGATGTATAAGGTTTGCCTAAAATCGTAATTAAAAAATTATTCGCAATTTTTTAGATTGTTGAAAGCTAATGGTGCAGCAAGAACAAAATGTTGAACCGTTTGTACAGAAAATAAAGCTTTTTAGTACCGTAAAATGGGGTTAATCGGAACACTTTTCAGCTTTGATTGTAAAAAAAGCAGTTAAAAGATTTTTTTTAAATTTGATTTTTTGGGTAAAAACTTCGGTCTTGCTTTACTTTTGATATTCCTAGCAAAGACAAAAGATTTTGAGCAATTATTATTAAAATATATAGCAAATTATGGGTGTTCCGAATCACCCCGCTGATAGGGGTCAATCGGAACACTTGTTAAAATTTTTATTTTTTTCAATTTAATCTGTAATAGGTCTCACAAACATGAGTAATATTGATGGGGGAGAATAAGAACAGATAATTACTGTCAAATAAATGTATAATTTCAGTACCAGTAAACGTTTATAATTTGTGAAAATTCAAAATAATTTTGAACTTATGAAAAATGAAAAGTAATTTTAAGAAAAGCTTTTGAATTGAAATGCAAAGATTTAACATGAATGGAAGTCACTCATGTCGTCCACAAATATGTACTTGTCCTTAAAACTAGCAATTGTGACTTGGCTTAAGTTTTTTCATAACATCTCCTGGGATGAACTCTGCCTTTTCTTTAGTTTTTTGAAATTTCTGGGTTTCGGGGATTGTCCTGAAAGATTTTTTCGCTTATTCATCACTGTCTGTGTGCTGGACGTTTACTACATAAAGTCTATGTAACTTTCTCCCTTTTATTTTAAGTAAAAAAAAGTCTCCTGGAGAAAAAATCTTTTGAAATCTGTAACTTTTGTCATTCTAAGATCTAGTTGCTCACGAGAAGGGATAAACAGTAATAAATCCTTGTCCCTGTCTTGATTAGAAGAATTGGGGTTAGAATCTTGATTTTTCAAACAATTTCCTTCAAATAAGTTTGAATTGGAACAACAGAACTAAGTGTTCCGATTCTCCCCGCAAATTTTTTTCCCATGGCATTTTTCAAAATTCTTCACTTTTATGACACAATTTATAAAAAATGTAAATTCTAATGTGGTATTCTATTGTTCAGATACATGTATAATTGAAACATACCACTCATAGTTTTTAAATATAAGAAGGTTTGTTCTTGCATATGAAGTTTTGCAGTCTATGAAAATGTGATGTTTTCTAGCATTCAACGTGCAGCCCTCTTTAGAAGCCAGTAGCGTTGCCAGATTGACAAAAGTATTTTTTTTCCTACTTCCTATGATCTTACCTTTCTAAAAAAAAATTCATGGTGAAAAATACCCAATAGTATATTTATGAAGAATTTCTTTGTACGGTTGGGAAGTTTTGTTCCGATTGACCCCGCTGTTCCTATACACCCCATTTTACGGTACCTATTTTGCATGGGCAAAAATTGTATATATTCTACTGTGTATTACAACTTATCTCCTAACTGTTTTCACCTTTTTTTCCTACCCCCCCCCCTAAAATATGAAATTAACTATAATAATAAATTGACATTTTTTCTGAATGTACTATTAAATTTTATGTACAGTAACTTTTTTGGTATGAGAAACTATAAAGCAATTATTATTATTATTAGTAATTTTAAATAAAATTCATTATATATTTTTTTTACAATGTCACGTATTTAAGTTTGGTACAATTTACTACCAATACGAATAAATTTTGTTTAGTTTGTGACTACGAATTTATACGTCTCTCTTAACTCAAAATTTAACAAAAAACTCAGTGAAACACTACAAATTCTTCATTAGTAGTACCACGACAAAGTTCTGAAATGCACTGCCTAAAATACGTAAACAGAAGAAAATACTTTTAGCTCCTTTCCTTCCCTGGAAACTAAAGTCAGCATTTGTAGCACTAAACAACAAAAATAGAAGAGCAGTCTTCGGGGGAGGATTTTCCAAGTTGCCTCGTTACTTGTTTCTAATCAATAAACGATAAAAGGGGAGAAAAATCCAATTTCTTTGTTCGCATCTTGTTAACAGAAGTGAAAAACAAATATTGGACAAGTAATAGGGCCTTTTATGTGAATAGTTCAAGAATCGAAATTAAGGAATACCCTCTTTTGTGAAGAAAACTTTTGCCTTCTGGCGTTCCTTAGCCGGGGAAAAAGAAGGTTTTGAGAAAATCCTTGAAAATGCTTGAACATTGAAGAGAACTTTCATACAAGAAAGCATAAAAGTTTTTCAAATATGAAAGTTTCAAACTTCTAAATAAAGTACCGACAACTTTTCAGAACTTACATATTAAAAAAATAGAAATTTCTGCTTTCTGCAAACTTTGATGCAGTATGTACTAGAAGACGTACTTTGAACTGATATCTTTTACATTTCATTGCTTTACTATTTTTGAAATTATTTTTAAGTTTTACACACATTCTAAGCTTACAGGGAAAACTATACATTTAGTTGTCGAAGTGTAACTTTTGAGCTGCGAGAAACTTGAATTTGTTGCTTAGTACTAGTGGCATAAATCAATCAAAAACTTTAGTGTTGAATTAAAGAATTAATTTTAAACTTTTAAATCCGATAAAAGAAATCAAGGATAAATTCGACTGTATCATCTAACAGATGACCTTAGAGAAATGGTAAGCCAATACGCCCATAGCACGGTCATGACCTCCTGTATTGGAACTCATCAGTCAGAATAATAAGTAACCGAGATTGGGGTAGGTATCCTCCTATTGCAGCTAAGATTGGCTCCAAACAGGTAGATAACATAGATTCACCAAACCAGAGAGCTTGGTGCATAACATTGAACTTGATTCTTAACTGATGGGTCCATAACAAGGATCCTTCTGCAATTTTTAAGATGTCATGACCGGGTGTATTTGCTTATGGTTCTGTGTTTTCCCTGGCTTGTGGGTGGTGACTTGTTGCATATTAAAGACATAGGTTAGCACAAAATAGAAGGTCATAAATTTCAGCCAGAAATTCGCTCTATCTTTCTAAGAGTTGTAAAGTTACACAAATTTTGCTTTTTCATGTTTTTTATTCATTTTAAATATACAAATTAATCTTAATTTATAGTTTAAAGTATTTGTACGAAACAACTTCTCAGCATTGGTTGCATGAAATTATTTTAAATTTCCTTATTTCCGGTTTTTACATGTTTCTTCTTTTTTTTTTAAATTAATTACGCTCACTCGTATTTTCAAAAAGAATGTTAAAAAAGTGTTATAAAATAAATAACACCCAATCACCAGAAATAAATAAATAGACTACTTTATCCAGGTTTTATAAATTGAATCGGCAGTTTGAAGAAGGGAACGATGACCAAAATTTCAAAATGAAGTTTTTTCGTGATTGTATATCTCCTACTGTGGATACACATGTTTGTGCGAATAAAAGAACAAAAACCAGGTTGCATTTTGTTCTTTTATTCCCACTAACATGTGTATCCACAGTAGGAGATATACAATCACGAAAAAACCCAAGTTTAAAATTTTGGTCTTCGTTCCCTTCTTCGATTCAATTATAAATGCATATTTCTTAACCCTATATTCAAATTTTGTCTTATTTATTTTGCAATATTGACATAAATATTTCTTTTAGGTAAGTAACGTGCTGCTTTGCGAAGTGTTTTGGATACCGATGCTGCGATTCAGCAACTATTGCTCATTGGATACAACGCTTTAAAAATATTGGATTATACCTTTATATTGTTAAAAATTTGTGAAGTTTGTGCATGGAAAATGTGGGTGAGTAAATAATATTTCCTTTATGTGTAGATCAGATTTTTTAGTGATTTGTGGATAACAGATTTATTACCTATAATTAATTTAGCTGATGACCAATATGTATAAATTAGGGTGGGGCGAAAAATAAAAAGTTTTTCAGATCAACTTCTAATAGTTGCCAAAAGTTGTCTTTGATGATAGTTAGCTTTTTTGCAAAATTTAAGAAAAATCGGTTAATATCTTCAGAAGGCACTGCAATCGCAAAGTTTTACCATAGCTTTGTTATGGATTTTATGGTTAAAATATAAAAAAAAATGTCTTTAGCTAGTCTCTTTGCGTTTTTTTACTCAAAAGATGTTTTCATGCATTAAAAGCATATGAAATGACTTACAAACATTATTTAATATGATATATTTATATTTAAAAAAAAAAAATCACTTTTTTTTCACGTTTTTAACCGACTTCGAAAAAGGAGGAGGTTCTCAATTCAAAGCGTATACTTTTTTTTTTTTTGTTTGTTCGCACATAACATCTGATCTACTGAACCGATTTGGACAATTTTTTTTTTTAATCGATAGGAGATGGTGTAACTTAGGTACCATGTACTCATATGACGATATTTGTTCACTAGAAAAAAAGTTATGATCGAAAAACTAACATTTCATGTCACTTAAAACAATATCTGCTATCGTAAATTCTTACTGTACTGAGAGACCCGATGGTCAAGTGGTTATGCTCGTCAGATTGAAGTCCCTGATGGAATGAGATCGAGTCCAGGTCTGCAAGGATTTTTTTCGAATAGCTGCATGTTTTTTTTTTTAATGATTTTAAGGATTGTAATGTCCTTATGTAGGTACATCCTCCCATGGGAATGTACCCCATATTTTTTTATGGTACAAAATGACAGTTTTGGTCGGATCTTTGTTAAAATTGGCAATGCGGTCCTTCGATGCTGTAGAATTTTCTTATGGACGTTTGCGCCCTTTTTGGGGACTTTGAATCGATTGTGGCAATAAATGATTTTGATTTGCGGCACCTATATTATTTTTTCAAAAATTATATACACAATCAATTATATTATGTTAATTTTTGTACCTTTATAAAATTCTGTATTTTATACCTTGCATTTACGTCAAATTCAAGGTAAAATTAAAAGTCAAAAATTCTGAAGATGATAAATATATGTTAAAAATTAAAGTAACTATTTTTTGTGATTTTCATATTGGTTGTGACCAAAAAACATCATTACAAACAAATAAAATGTATCAAACACCATGAGTGTTGAGTTATTGCGAAAAATCTGCAGTGTAATGTTTTTTTGCACTGCGAGGGGGGTGGGTATGAACGATCATTAGAGTGACACACATTTTTTAAAAATAAGATTTTGAGTTGTGGTGTTTGAAAAAAGCTAAAGAGTCCACTTTAGTTGAAAATTATTTTCCATGAAAAGCAAAAACTTGCACCAATTTTCCAAGTCTTACTCTAACTCCTTCTCCCACAATTCAAATTACTTACTTTCACTTTCAATTTTTAACAGACTTCAAAAAAAGAGGAGGTTCTCAATTCAAAGCGTATATTTTTTTTGTCTGTTTGTTCGCACATAACATCTGATCTACTGAACCGATTTGGACGATTTTTTTTAAATCGATAGGAGATGGTTAACTGAGGTACCATGTATTCATATGACGATATTTGTTCACTAGAAAAAAAGTTATGATCGAAAAACTAAAATTTCATGTTATTTAAAAACAATATGTGCTGTCGTAAATCCTTACTTCAATGAGCGACCCGATGGTCAAGTGGTTAAAAGCGTCGGGTTGAAGTTCCTGATGGAATGAGATCGAGTCCAGGTCTGCAAGTTTTTTGAACAGCTGCATGGTTTTTTAACTATATTTTGATTATTTTAAGTGCATTTACACTAAAAAGAATGAAATAAAATATTTTTGGAAAAAAAAATAGAACCGACTTCAGTTGGAAATTGCTCTAAAAAGTAAAAAATAATTTTTTTCTTTGAACACCATCGAAACTACTTTTAAACATAAGTTTTGAAGTCGGCGCAAAAACAATGTATAGAATCATACGCAACTACAATTCAACTATAAATATAAATTTTAATGGATTCATTTCATCAATTACCACACATTCGTGTAATTGTACAAATATTCTGCTTTAAATTTTCAATGGTTTCTTTGAAAAAATGTTGGCAAAATATGGTTAAATATCATTTTACCTATCGTTTTTGCGCCGACTTCAGAACTTATGTTTAAAAGTAGTTTCGATGGTGTTCAAAGAAAAAAATTATTTTTTACTTTTTAGAGCAATTTCCAACGGAAGTCGGTTCTATTTTTTTTTTCAAACATATTTTATTGATTCTTTTTAAATGCTTGAAATATAAATATATCATATAAAATAATTTTTTGTGTGTTATTTCATATGCTTTGAATGCATGAATATCTTATAATCATATATCTTATGAGTAAAAAAAATGCAGTGAAATTAGCTAACGGCATTGTTTTTCTTATTTTAACCATAAAATCCCGATGAAAGCTATGATAAAACTTTGCAATCGCAGCGCCCCCTGAAGATATTAAACATTTTTTCTCAAATTTTGCACAAAAGCTAACTATCACCAAAAACAACTTTTAGCAACTATTAGAAGTTGATCTGAAAAACTTTTTATTTTTCGCCCCCCTCTAGTATAAAGGTCAGAATCAGAGCTGTTTTATAATTTAATGTGATCTTATGAGCATTTCAACCTACTCAATCCAGATTAAAATGGCAACCAAGTATAGTCAGAGGCAATAAATACATTTGCTTTAGTCAATTAAAGTTTATTTGTATTTGATTAGGTCGGAAAATAGAAAGTAAAGTAACAGTTAAAGAGTGATTATATCAAAAATATTAGAATAAAACATTTAGCGTTGTCTTTAATTTTAAATGAGCTTCATTTTAAAGCTGAATTGTTTCATATTTCATTATTTGCAGAAAAGTCTTTGATTGCTCATACCTGGAAAGTCAAAGACATCTGGGAGTTCTCATATTTAATTAACTTTCATTCATGTTTTAATAATTTTATTATAAAAACATTTATAAAGCAATTGCCTATATGCATGGTGTATAATGAAAAAGCGTCTATGTTTTTCTAATTGATAAAGCACTCAGATTACTCTTTCTCTTTTTTTCTTTCTTTTTTTTCGACTGAAAGATATTTTTGGTAGAATATGAAGCTATGTGAGATCTACCCCTGACAATTCCAATTTCATTTTTTTCAGAAACAAAAAATAGTAATTTTGTGCGATAATACTATCTAAATAATCTTAATTTGTGTGTGCTTGATTACTTTCCATCTTTCAGTAACTTTTGTAATCCATTTGCTGATTGAAGTGTAGTTTATAAGTACCAAGTAAAATTAGTTATGCAAAATAATCAACTTTATCATAAATCTATTTTGAAAGTACCATCTTTACTCCTCGCGGCATTGTTATATGAGTTTAAGTTATTGTATTCTTACAGTTATTAATATTTATATTTAATGCATCTTGTAAATTTCTGTCTAATTATTTCCTTAAACCGGAAAAAGAAAACAGAAATGCCCCCCCCCCCCCAAGGGAAAAGGGTACTATAAAATTGTAACAATAAACAATAATAAAAGATTTAAAAAAAAAGGGTTGCCTCTGAAATAAAAATGTAAATGGATTTTTAAAATGATGAATGCTGAGCGCGATAAATGTTAGTTTGTTCCTGCAAAGTCTTTAAAACATTAAATACTGTAAATAATGGTAGTTAAATCGAATATGAAAATGTAAATTGAAGATTTTCTTTTTTAAACTTTTGGAAATATAGAGGGACAATTGACTGCAATGGAGGAGTTTAATTCTACAATTTATTTATTTATTTATTTATTTATTTTTTGAGACTTATATTGATGGAATAAGCAACTGTACGTTTTGTAAGAATAACATGGGGTCAGAAAAGATAATTTTTTTTCCTACAGTTTGTTTTTAATGAGCTTTTAAAATATTTAATTTCTGAAACAAAGTTCGGTCTCGTATGACGTCACAATTAAAAAGCTTTAGTGTAAAGCCAGGCTGATGCATCAGCCATTTTGAACCTCTGGTAACCCTTGCTTTGCAACAATGCAAAAGTCGATCCAAAACGCCGGCTCTTCTGTAAAGTGGCTTTGCTAAGACCGACTTGTTCGCTTGTGATGTTAGCAATAAAAATGAAACAGGGACTGAGAGTCTTATAAGATTATATTTTAAGAAAAAAATGATTTGACATTTAGATGGAAAGTAATTCGACTCAACACCCTCATTCTTGGTAATTTGTCAAAGATGAATTTATTTAATTATATTTTTTTACTTATTTTTATACGTTTTCCTGGTTTTGTGTTTTACAATGAGTATTATTTCAATATTTGAAAGCGAAATATATACTATATCTTTGTTTATTTAAAAGCCTTTGCAAGTCGTAAAATGTTTGTGCACTGTTAAAATATTTCCTATGATTTAACGATAAAAGTAGCTGACATTCATGTTTCCGCCAGTGACCTTCCAAAATCCTTTGTTGTAAAATAATTTTTTACTGTAACATTTACGGTAGAATAAACACGAGTTATAACGTACGAGAAAAGAGCAGCAGGAAATGAACCCGGGACTCAATCTGCGCACACCGCTCTGCTAACTACCATACCAAATGAGTCATCAGGGGGGGGATAAAGTGTTTGTGTTTTGCACGGTAAATCACGTGGTCTATCAATTTTCGGTACAATGTACTATAAAAAATTTCGGTACTGTAAACGCTGCATTTCGCAATAATATTTACCATAAAAGTCCCCTGAAACTTTAACATTGTGGTTAAAAATGATTTATTCGCAATACCTTCTTGAACCCGATCAAAAACCGTACTTTAAATGGTTGAAATATGAAAACATTACCCCCTTGTCAAACGCAACTTGCATCTATTACGAAGGTCATCTCTCGCAGCACACACGTGCCACGGCGTACACCCATTACTCATTCGCGCGTCGTATTTCATGCTAGTCAAAATATCGCCGTTCAAAAGGTGGGGCGCGAAAGGGTGGGCAGACGAGAAATATGGCCTCACGTCAACGAGAAATTCATCCAACGATGGATAAAAGATGCAAGTACAGTGGGGGAAAAATCTGTCAGGATAGGAATTGACAAAATTTTATTTTGCACCGAAACGCTGAAAATATTTGCTCGGGAAGAAAGTATTAAAGACTTTTTACGGCAGGTGGCTTCTTAAGATATTTATTTAATAATTTTGGATCCTGATTTGACTTTTTTGTTGAGCCTGAGCAATATTTGGCTGTAATTTTTCTTTATGATTTCGACATAAGATCATTATTTTTTAGCCTAGTGTAATCTATTAACTTGGAATTCAGAACTGCAAATAAACAATTTCGAGAAGAAGAAAATCAGTTTGGTAAGGCAGAATTTCGGAATGAAATTTGGATGACGTGCCTGGAGCGAATGAAACTGCTAAACATAGTTTGACTGTCAACTTTTGAAACGAAATAACATTTGAAAACCAACGATAATATACACAGCCGATCTCGCTTAATGGAATAGTCATTTTATCACGAAAAACTATTCTATTAAGCGTGAAATTTCATTATCCGAGATCAAAATAATGCATTTCAATGATTAAGTACATTGAAAATGTCTGGTATTGAATGAGATTTTTTTAAACCGATACTCTAATAAGCCTGCTCGACTGTACCTTGTTTCGAATTACGTATTCCAAAGTCTTTAACAGGATTTTTTTATATTAATTATTAAAATTGAGTTCACAGAGAGTCATTTAATGGGATTTTTTTCTTATTGTTTACACCCAAGCTTATATGCCTTTCCTTTATATTAAAAATAAAGAATAGTTTCTGACAGTAATCGGTAGCTCACTATAAAACAGTTTAAATAAAAATGAATAGTTGTTGAATAAACATTTTCCAAGATCTTCTGGAAGTTTTATTATGCAACTTATAAAAAATATTTATGCCAGTGCTTCTTAAACACTGGATAAGCACTCGACAAAAAAAAATACAAGTCCTCAAAGACTTTTACCTGCACAAGATAAAGGAAAAAAGTTTCGTATAAAAATATTGATAACCTGTATGCGAATTGTTTTCAATGAATTTTTATTTCTTTCTACTACTTTTATCTAATAGTTTTTCTATTTACGTTGTATAACTAAAGTGTTCGGTTACTTGCGTATTAAGTTGTTTTTGTAATTAAATAATCTTAGAAATCTTATAACTAACTTATGAGACAGTCCTAATGTGTAGTTTTTATTTATAATCATTTATTTATGTATTTTTGTGAAGCGAAAACAAATAAAAAATAAACTTAGAAACAAAAGCAAATTTTTAACCGGTAAGGGGTAACCGTAAAGTTCATAACCGTAAAGGTTGAGAAATGCTGGTCTATGCGGGTTCAGCATTGGCACTTTAATCTCCCTTCTGATGAGTTCTTACGGCAGATAAAATTATAAAATTGAAATTTAATTTCCATTCAATTCTTCTTAGATCAATCGCACACTGCAGATTTGTTTGAAAAATCAAATTAAATCACCGCTTCTGTTAAATTTCCTCAAAGAACAAATGATGTACTAGACAATTTTCACTGTTCTTGGATGTCTCTGTGTGATATAAAGGTAGAAACAACTTTCTTTTTACATTTCTTTCTGTAACTGTAATTTTTAAATTTTTATCCTGAGAACTTTTAAAAAACAACGGATTAAATCTAAAGAAGAAACACATTTTCTTTTTTTTTTTTCTTTTTTTTTTGCCTTGTGACTTAACTGTTGCATAATTTGTTGCTTTGCTGCTGTATAATCTCATCGAAGCTCACGGGAACGAAAATGACCTTAAAATTGCACTTAGAGTCACTTGAACAACCAATTTTTAAAGTATGTTTTGGCTACAGAAATTACCGTTTCCTTTGGAACTACATTGTTTAAAAAAATATCGAACATCTTTATACAAGAATGAAATTAACAGTATCTTCTTTCAGTCAGATATTATTCTTTTTTTTAATGAACTTAATGTATCAAGTTCACAGGCTCACACAAAAAAAAAGAAAAGTTAATTTCATGGTCATGAATTTAATGAAAAGAATCCTGGGCGTGTGTTTTAGCTTTGTACCAAAAAGAAAAAATGTGTCAAAGACCCAAGTACTTTTCATTGAGGTGTGCTGAACGTAATTTCATTTTTATGCAATGTTTGCTTTGCCATTACAAGATCTCAAATTTTTGACGTCTTTCCAACTGATACTTCCGTTTATTACTTCCGTTATATATGATGAAATCTCTTATTTTGGGTCAAAAAAATTCAATGAGATCATTACCTCCCTCAGATTTCAAAGCAAAGCAATCGTTTGGACAAAATGTATCCTTTCAATGGGTTGTACGCTATTATCCTATGACATTTAACGCATTAATTATAGTTATATGCTTACTATAGTGCAGTGATTAACTTAATCACTTTATTTACATTTTTGTAATGCATTTTACAAATATAAGAAACCCCACTGAACTATTTAATTTTTAATCAAATGACCACTGAATCAAAATTGTGGTACTGCATTCTAAAACTTTAGCACGTTAATTTCTACCCACGACTGTAAGATAAAATACATTTAGCAAAGAAATTTAGTATAAAAATATCAATAACTTATATAGCTAAGTTAATTATTTATATAATTTCTCTTATATTTTTATTTTAAAATTTTTCATAAAGCAACATTCTTGTTTCAGCGTATTTCTGTACTTTCGTAGAGAGAGAGGATATGAGAAATTGCACATAAGAACGTAAGAACATTAAGAAAACATTAAATAATAAATGTGCTTCAGCTGAAAGTGTTTAGAATTAACAACTGCTATTATATAGACTTAATTTACTGAAACATAACGTCTAATATAATTGAAAAACGAAACCAAAGTAAGAAAAAAAGCATAAATCAAGAAAATAAAGCATCTAGCTATTTCAAGGCCACAATGAAGCCTTTCATACTTTCAAAAATGTGCATAACCTCCACTTTCTCTTGAGGGAAGGGAAAGTCGTAAAAAAGGGTTGTGTCCTCTCATCTATTTCCTGATGTATGTTAAGCATGTTTGCACCGATGAAAAGGCTCTATTGTAGACTTAAAACAGATACATATTATATTTTCCTGATAATTTGTACTTTTTTGGGTTGATTTTCCTGTTGATCATGTTTTAGCGATAAGATCATTTAATCATTTTTAATATAACGTCTAACAGTGTGAAAGAGTGAAGCATCGTTATCAAATAAAGCAGTAGTTTTCTTTCTACGCTAAACAGATTTACCTGCAGTATTTTTTCAAACAGTAAAAATATATGATAGAAACAATTGAGAAAATATGAAATTTGAAGGATAATGGTTAGGCTCCATTATGTTAGGCTCGTTTAGTTCTGGACGATCTTCTTGTACTATTATTGAAAACTTGTACTATTTTAGCAATGCCAGTTCTCCTTAAATGCTGTCTCTTATTTTGCTTAACATTTTTAGACAAGTGTGTGAGTTCATAAATCTGTAAAGTTCTGATCACTTAGCAGCTTCATGAAAGCCTTAAAAAAGAAGAAACCGTAAAACATATTTCGCAACTATAAATAGCAAAGACATTCAGGACTACCTCAACAAACATCTTCCCCTCCAATCTATTACTTGAATACCACATCCAGCAAAACAAAACTCGTTCCAAACCATTGCACATGCAAATAAACTTCTATTTCGAATGTTCCCTCCCACACATCCCGTCTTAACGTTCGATTAAGCCGAAAACCGCGCCATCATCCCCTTCCTGTTAACCGCCTATTTCGCCATTTCCTTATCCTCACCCTGACATCAAAAAGAAAAATATTTAAGTTTCATTTCGAATTCGATGATGGCGGTCGGTGAAATATTCCAATCGTTATGATCCAGCTTGCTCCCCCCCCCTGCACCCCCCTTCTATCCACCATTCGTTCCTCTTGCTGGTGTAGAGGTAGAAAAGTGAAGATTTGAACTTCTATAACGCTTTCGGGGATAAGTAATAGAGTAGAGAGGGGCCATTTCCAGATTTTTGTTTTATGTGAGTGTCGTGGATGCAATTACTCTGCAATTAGAAGGCGGCAGCTCTTTTAGAAGGTAGTGGCATCAAAAAATGATCATTTCAGCTTAAAATAAGGCAGTAGTTCGCTGCTGTGATTTGCAAACAGTTTTTGCAACTAAAATTTAACTGACAGTTCATCCTTTTGTCTGATTAGTTAAATTTTCAAACCTTTTCTATGTGTCTGCTTATTTTTATATTTTTAAACTACTTTTACGTATTTATTTTATGGTATTTTTGAAATTAAAAATGCTTTAAATTTTTAAAAATGTTATTTGCGTACTATAATTTTTAGTTTTGCCTTCATTAAGAAAAAAATAAATATATATGTATATATATACAGTATCATTGTTTGGAACAGTATAGTCTATGAAGGCTATTGTGCCAAAAAACCAAAGTCAACCAACCAACCAGCAAACAGTTTGTCTAAAGTAAATTTACAAAAAAAAAAAAAGTTATTTGCATTACCTTAATTATGCAAATTCTTCACTGAACCAACAAAGAGGGGCCATTTCCAGATTTTTGTTTCATATGAGCTTTGTGAATGCAATTACTTTGCAATCAGAATTTGCCGTTCCCGTTCAACTATAGTTGCATCAAAAAATGATAATTTCAGTTTACAATTATGCTTTGTGTCCCTTATGTACTGCTGCAAATTTTTTGCAAACAGTTAGGCTAAAGTGCATTGGAAAAATGTTTTTTGCGACGCCATGTAAATACGTCACTTAACCTACTTAGACTCAATAACAGATTTAAATGCAAAGGTCCGTTTTCTTTATTTATTTATTATTGTTTTTGTTGTATTAATTGGTTCTAAACCCATAGAAAAGTGCAGAAAAATGTTAGGAAATTTTTCTTAATGTTTATTACTGGGAAAAATGTTTGCTTGTACAAGAGGGACACCAAAATATTAGTATTTTAAATTGAAAAAAAAAATGAGTGCAAATATGTTGATGTTGTTCTGTGCCACCTAAGCTGGAAATTTGGGGTGTGCTACTTCACTTTTTCAACTACACCGTCATTCGGTGGGAAGTCCGACTTCCACAGCACACACATGGCATAGGGACCAGACAACACATTCAGACAAAGAAAAGACAAGGACATTAGAGAGACAGTACATCCATGTCCGAACCGGGATTCGAATCCGGAACCCTCCAATCCGCAGTCAGACTTCTCGAACCACTAGACGACGTGGCCGAAGAGTGCAAAATTTGGAATCTCAATTTACAAAATAAAATCTTTTAGGAATTCAGCAGTAGATTAAATCATTTTCCACTTTGAAAATAATTAAGAGTAGAGACAATTCTCGATGATCATATCTATATTTTTCTCGTATTTCCTTCAGAAAGTACAATTTGGATTCGAATGTAAGCAAACTTTTGACGTAAATAGTTTAATGAAATATTTTTTTATTACTCTCGCTTTCAAGAAAAATGACTTATACTATGCAGCATTGATAAATTTTATGCAAATTTTTCGTAAATATTGCTAGAAGTTGCATAGAAATTAACACATGTATAAAATTAACAAATCAAAAATGTCAGTTTGATATTGGAAACGTACCTTCAATGTAGAATATGATCCCTTGTAGAAGCAATACAGTACAGACAGCGACGTGTGATGCCGTCAATTATGCAGTCTATCAGTTACTTGGGGAGCGAGAGCTAGTGCTTTTGGAAAGCAGTGGCAAGGGTTAAGAGGGGTGGCTTGAGAACAACTAGATGACTCCCTAAAGCATCCCAAACATGTTTGAAAGGATTCAAAGCCGGGGATCGAGCTGCCAACTCTATGGGCAGAAGTATAACCTCACTGTAAGAAATCGATGTTGCTTTTACAGCATAATGCAGCTAATTTTATAGTATCAAACTGTAAAAATGATTAATTTTGCAGTAATAAACTGTAAAATTACTGCCATAAAATAATAAACTAAAATAGCTAGTTTTACAGTTTATTACTGTTGTTTTAACAGTTTTAAACTGGAACCTCTGCTGCCAGTATTATAAAATAAAAACAACATTTTATTTTTTGCAGTGCTGTTGCAGAAAAGCATTTGGGTCATTTTCACCATATGCTTAAATTTCAGAATTTTAAAGTAATTTTTAGAACTTGCTATTTTCTTTTAGAATCACTAACAGATGTTTTGTCACATATTTTTGGTGTGTAAAAAAGTAATTGGTTTTACATAGGGATGCACCGATAAGCAAATTGGCCGATTACCGATTAATCGGTCGTTGGTAATCGGCCGATTAATCGGCTGAGCCGATTAATGATACGGATGATTGTTTTTAATACTACCAATTTTACCATCACTGTTTTTTCTCTCTTGTACAATTCCGAGTTTAGAAATAGTATATAATTTATTTCCGAGAGAAATTTTTTTCCCAGTTTCCTAATTTTCACAAAATAATTTCGATATTTTATCAAACTTCTGAGAACTAATTTTCATATTATTGTCAATAACATTACATTAACACATCGTTAGTTATGTTAATTGGACCTAAAAATTCAAAAACAGGGGAGTGGGAGTCTGCGGTGAGATCTCCAATTTAGGAGTACTTTTATTAGTTTATTTTTTTTAATAAATAGTAGCAATTTAATTCAAGACTTTTATTATTTGTGAAAATTAGAGGTTATCTAAAAGCACTGTACTAAATAGAAAACTGTCGCCACATGAAAAATGTTGCAACATTGTCTATGTATATGTATTCAAAGTAGGAGAATTAATTTATTAAAAACTTTATATCAACTGTGAGGATTATTATTATTGTTATTAAAGTTATTTATCTTAGTTTCTTAGTGACGGTATACTTTGAAGAATATTATTTAAAAAATATTTTTGGCCGATTAATCGGCCCGATTTTACCGATTATCAATAATCGGCAATGTGGCCGATTATGGCCGATTAATCGGTACTTCCGATTAATCGGTGCATCCCTAGTTTTACACTTTGATGCATAATTTAGTATTCAATACTGTTGTAAAACTTTAGTTGCAAGAAAAATTGTCGTCCGTTACAATACAAAATCAATATGAAATCTCACTTTTAAACTAAATCATAGTGCCTAGAACCAACTTCATTTGAAATTATTTGCATCCCTGAAGCTTAAAACGATGTTTGTGGTTATTAAAATATTGATCAAAAACAGCATGGTAACTGACTTGACATTTGGTAACGGATTTGACCAGTAACAGACTTGACATTTCAACCAAAATGTCAAATTAAAGCTACGTTGTCAAATTTAAAAATTAAACAACAATGTGCATTTTCTTAGAGTTGTATAATGAACAATATTTCGGGGTAAAAGTTGAGAAAAACTAAAAATTAATACTAAAATCTTTGGTAACAGACTTGACAAAGAATAAAAATACGCACCGGGAAGAAATCTTGTGCGAAACGCCACTGCAATACTTCTCGACTCAGGAAAACAAAATGGTACGAAATAGTTACGTCACTAGTTTGTTAAGTTAACTGAATACGTGTTACGATCTTTTGACTGCAATAAATACCTTTTATAGGTAAAATAATCTTAGGGTAACGGACTTGACAAGAACTGCCGGACAAAATATATTCATACATTTCTGAATGAAAAAAATTACTATTGTCAATATTCATTTTAAATATCATATACTAATAGTCAATATATAAAAAGAATTTGTTGTATATATTTTTTTATACAATTAAGTATATAAAAAAATAGTTGAACTTGCGAAAATTGGAAATGGACAAGCGTTTTTGCCTTGATTCTCATTTTCAAAGACTTATATAAAAATAAATAAATAAATTTCAATAATTTTTTGAGTGATAGAATTTTTTTGGGGGTATTTCTTGCAGAAAATAATTGTTCGCATTGAATTTAGAAAATAAGTTATGCTTCAAAATTGTCTTTTTAACCTCCGGACAGCAAATGTAAGCAAATTTTGAAAATGACCCATCTACGTTGCAAAATCTGTGTGGTCTTGTGTTGTCGTCCTGTAAGAGGAAAATATCTCCTATTGCCCCAGCTTTTGAGTGCATATAAGAGTCATAAATGTCGTCTCTATTAACCTGAGATTTCACCCTTCATCCGGTTAAGCTAGGAATGGCAGGTACGGAAGGTATCACTGGTTAAAATAAAATAAAATAAAATAACCTGAGATTTCACAATTCCCTTGGGAAAGACAACAAAGCCTGTGCGTTCACCCAAAGAGGTACCACCACAAACACAGACACTGCCTATTCCACATGCTTCAACTTCCCGGATGTTTGACGGATGATAGCGGGTTCCATGCTTTATGGATACCAAATAACGCCTTCCATCGCTTTCTAGACTAAACGGGACTAAAAAATGACGAAACTAAACCCATCAGTTGTGTAAGTTTCATCAAATGGTCAAAAACCAAAATAAATAACGAAATAAAGAAAATAAATAAATGAATAAAGCTACAGACTAAGAGAAATAAGGTTCTTATCCCACTGCACATAATCGCATTATGCAGAAGCAATAAAAGCTAAACTGTAGTTTAAAACTGGAATCTTAGAGCAATAAAGCAGTTGCTTCATCAAAATAATTAGAAGTCAAACAGCTATCAATAGTAATCGTCTATAGTGCGGGCCTGATGCATAAACAAGTACTGTCTAAAATTTGTTCGTGCGACCTCCTCAGCATCTGCGCACGCGCCAAGTCTCTTCGGACTTTCTCGAAATAGCTGGGAAAAGCAACGAGGAAGTAGTAAACGAACAAAAGCTGAAGGCATCGGGTAGTGCGCATCTTAAACCTATCTCCCTTTTTCAGATGGAAGCGTCCGTGGCTTCCAGGCGCACAAAACGCAATCAGACAGTATACTCAGTTACTTTAAAATAGGCGTATCAAGTTTAGAAATTTTGCGTCGACGCCATGGAAACCGTACGAAAGAAAACAGTTCCACTCTTTTTTTTATGTATTGCTGTTGAGGCATTTTATTTATTTTATGTTTATCAAATGAGGCTTACGCTTTTATTTATATCTTCATGCCTCAGTTATTTCTTAACGTTTTCTAACAAATCTAGTTATAGATTACTACAGCAAAAATTTCGTTAAGGTTGTGCTTTATTAACGTTAATTTTCAATAGAATAATAGTTTAGCAAAAGGCAATTTTAACCGTTTGCATTTAACCATCGTTGCATAAGCTAAGTGGGGAAAAAGCCCATAGCACCGTAACTAGGACAACCATCAGGGAAAAAGTGCGGAGAGTGTGAAATTAATTTTACTTTGCGCCTCCTCCTGTTACACAGAGTATAATAAAAATCTTACCTTGAAATCTAAGCGACGAAACCGAAAATCATAATTAGTGGATCCAAAGTATTTTTATGCCAAACCAGTTGCATGTCCCGGCTCTGCCCAGTCCACCTTAAGAATAAAAGTTATGCCAAGTTTATTGTGTATTAACAGCACGAAAAAGAAGCCTTAACTTGTGAATTTAAAGTGTTTTAATCGGCATCTGTAATCTTTCGCTCTGAAAACTGGAGAAAATCCCCCAACATTTCTGTTGATACTGCTCTGATCTAGTTCAGATTTTGGCATCACGCAAGCTCGGCAGAAAGCACTGCTTCTGTTTGAGGATATGAAGACGCTCACGAGATATTTCTTCCTTTTTTTCTGATCGAAATCCCTAAAACAACTTTTAATGATATTTTTATCGACAGCAAATTTCCATTTGAGTTATTCGTTTGATGTATCGTTCATTCTTGCGTCCATAATTACTTTCAATATAAATGTTTCTATGGCTTTTAATTGCTGCATTTATGAAATTGCTGAAGAAGTGACATTAGATTTAAGTCGCGCTTTGTTTAAAGACTTCAGTTTACATGCTGTTCCCGTTTGTAGTTAGTTTAAGGATTTTGTGTGTATGGCAGCTTACGTTTATGGTTTTCTTTCAAGTTGATTTGGTGTTGAATAAGGTGATATACGTTTAGTGGCAGAAATTGTGTACACTTACGTTAAAATATTGCGTTTCACAATGCGGAAATTCGTTAGTATCATTTAAAAGAGAACTTATTGTTAAATTCAATCAAAATACCAAGCTCAAATATTTGACATACGCAAAAGATTAACGGCAATGATTGTAATTTTAGAAAAATAAAAAAATTCTGTCTGAGGAAAAGTCCAATAACGGCTTGTTGCTACACTAAAAAATGAATGTTGTTTTTACAGTATTACACAGCTAGTTTTATAGTAACAAACTAAACATATGTAGTAATAAACTAATAGTACTAAACTGTTGAATTGCTAATTTCCAGTTTTAAACTAAAGCCTCTGCTCCCAGTATTAAACCATTCTTTTTACAGTATAAAACAGCTAAGTTTTACGGAAGTAAACTATAAAAATTGCTAACTTTACGGTAAGAAACCGTAAAATTAGCAATTTTACAGTTTATTACTGTGCATTTTACAATTTTAAATTGGAACCTTGATTGCCAGTATTATTCTGTAAAAACAACATATCATATTTTACAGTGTAATGGTGATGTTGGTGTCATTTTAAATCATTCGAGCATATAAATGGAAGTAGATAATATTTCCCAATTTAAGAGAGGAAGGTACGGCTTCTGTTTTTCAAAGAGCCACTAATGTGTCCGATTTAAGTTAGAAATCACACGATTGATTACCGCATTTTTCAAAAGAACGTGATATCTGTGATAAATTTAAATATAAAGGATCAGCTGTAGAGAGAAGGGGGGGGGGTATTTTTCCTAATGAGGGCGTTTCTGAAATTTCAAAAGTATCTTTTTCTGAAATAACATGCTTCAAAACATAGGAAGTTACCTTTTTTTTTGACACAGTTATATATTTTTTATGAATTATTTTATCGGTTCGCAGATGCTATTCCTAATAAAAAAAAAAAAAATTCTGCGCATGACGTCAGTGGTGCACGTAAGTGCGAAATCTAATTGGTTGTAGTGAGATGACGAAGGTCGAGACGTCACCGATTCCTGCGATTGGACAACTCAAGTCAAGCAAAATGGGGTTATTATTGGAAAAAGAGCTGTTAGGTGCACCACTGACGTCACAAAAACCACTCCCCGTTTTCATGGTAGGGTATTTAAAAAAATTAATAAAACATAAACTGTTGGGAAAATTAAAATATTTTCCGGGCCCATGTTATTTTTTTATATCATTCAATCAATTTCCGTAACAAAAAGTAGTACTTCTGACCGAAGGAAACTCTCCATTGGCAATGCGATTGTTTAATCTTCGAAAAAATGCTGCGCTAGTGGTAGGTATTGGTTTATAGATGAGTAATAGTGTGTAAGAACTGTATGTGAGTGTGTGTATCAACCAAAATAGCAATGTGATATTTTTTGCTCTGATAAGCCTCATTTTCTACTCTTTTGTGCAATATATTACGTTATTTAAATATAATGTGGACTAAAGAGTGTATGCCTATTAAAAAGGTCCTAAGTTCGTTTTATACAATCTAAGGAAAAATACTATTCGATTTACAATTAAAGAATCGTTCTTGAGTTTCAAATCAACGATGACAAAAAAGTTGACTTTAAAAACAAGATGGAAACGTTTGTTTTTCTTTTGCATTGAGTTCGGCATAAAATTATTTGAGGAATACAAGTTTGCTCTTTTTGAAATGTAACATGTGTATGAGCATGCCAAATTCGGAAACATATTTTTCCTAAAGTATTCACAATTTTGGCCAAAAGCTTGGGATTACCAACGAATTATAATAGTTGTCAAGGTGTCTAAACAAAGAACATGGATAAACATCGTCATAGTCGAAAGTTGTTCCTTTACGCTAGATAGATTAAAACTGTGATATTCTATTGCCGATTGAATAGTAGTTCAACACAGAAAAAAAAAATACGGTTTGGTACCCTGACAATTTTTTACAAAAATAATTTAGCTAACCAAGTTCAATTTTAGTAAAATAAACTTGTGAGACATTATCTTTTAATGCACACAACTTTTACATGTACAAAAGCAAAGAAAGGAAAAGCAATTTAAATGTATTAAAGCCCGAACAGATAGCTTTCTATTTATAAGTTGGAATACATGTATCACACATTATGTGGAAATTAACGGGAATTAAGTTTGTTGCTCCTACAACAGATACATTTTATATAATAAAAAAAAAGTATTTGACATGCTTTGAAATTTATTTCAAAACATTTTCAAAACACAATACTATATCTTGTCGGAAGCATTTTTGAATTACAATAATATAGTTAATTTAATCTGTACTCAAATGATTAATTAGTTATTATTTTTTTAAATTTAAAAATAATAATTTTACATAAATGTTTCAAAATCTGTTTTAAAAACTTTTTTTCGTGTTTTGCACATTTGTGGAATTTATTAAATGCTAGGAAAATGTATGCAAGAATTATTTGTCTTTCTTTAATATTAACTAATTGTAATACAGTAGTATATTCGTTGCTGCGCAACCTATTCGTATTTTACGTCTTCTGAACCACAAAAAGTGATGGTTAAAAGAATTTTAGCTAAAATTACCTTTAGCAATTATCCTCATATTAAATATGGAATCTACGGTTCATATTGTATTTATAAGTATAAGGCGTTCGGTAATACGAAAGGCATGTTTTGCTTAATAATTCACATCATATAGCGTAACCTTGTAGGTCAGCTGAACTAGAGTAAGTCAAAATTGGTTCTAAATATTTTATGAAGTACTAGCGATGTGAAATAATTACTTTCTATGTATATTCTATTGGTTACTGAAAAAAGCATGATATATGTTATAGTTATAGAACATTTTTATTACGAAGAACATTATTTCTTATTTCTCAAAAAAAAAAAAAAATAAACGATTTATCTTATATAAACATGAAAAAAGGAAGCTTTTTCAATTGTAAATATGATGCGTGCAGAAAAACAAAATGTAATGCATCGGAAAGAGTAAAAACTGGTAGCACGAAAATACAAAATAAACCTGTGTGGGATTTAAACACCGTTTTAAGTGAGTTGTTATTATTTATGCAGGCTCTATTTAGCTACATAAAGCGCTAATGGCAAAAAATTGTTATATTTTTTATAACTTACATCAAACTATCAAGAATTAGTTTTACTCTTATTTTCCCTTAAATTTCATGCATGGGGCGAAGGTATCCACCATATATTCCGTCAAACGGAATGTTTTAGCTTAATAATAATTTTGAGTTATAAAATTTGCTCTTTTCTACATTTCTTAACGAGAAATGTGGAGACTTTTTTCTTTAACGTGATCACCCTAACATAGCGTGCCAATTGGCTCCATGGAATATTTTTCCTTATGACCATGCATAAGGCAACTCAAGTATAAAAATTCAAGTATTAGGTATCTTTAAAGTAAATATAACCATCTATCCTCAAAATTAATGTTTTAAGAAGTGTCTTCCAATGTTTTCTTATAACATTAAAAATCATATATATGTCTTTCAAAGAACAAACAATCATGCAGTGCAGGGTTAACTTTGAACCAAAACCATTTGAAACAAGTTTTAGCATCGAGAAAACCCGTGCCATGCCGTTCAACATAACCTGGTTGCGTCGTAATGCATAGTAATTGTAGTGCAATCGTTGTAGTGATACGAATCTGCGTAGTCTTTGAAATGATGTCAGTTTAGATTTTACCCAACTATAATAAAGTGTGACAATTGTTTTTAAAGTGAGTACTGCTTTAAAATCCCACCACTGCAGTACTGCGGTCTATGTTACGCGTACAGTCTCGTTGCATACCAACATTTGTTGCTAAGTCACAGCTGTTTTTCCAGCCAATTTTAATCGTGTTTATATTATTTAATGACAATTCAAAATGCCTCCACCGACTGAGAGAGCAGTCGACGATGAAGTATTTGGGGTAATTTGTTTCTTAACTGCAAACAGGATAAAAGCTATCGATATTCATTGCGAGATGTCTTCAGTGTATGGTGAAATCATTATGAGTGATTCAATGATTTGGAAGTGGGTCCGAACTTTCAAAGATGGCTTCTCTAATGTGCACGATGAAGAATGTAGTGGGCGACCTTTGGTCATTAACGGAAATTTATTGCGGATGCAGCCCAGAACTAGCTCCTAGTGACTACCTCTTGGTTTTGCATCTGAAGCAGCCTCTTGGTGGTTAGGCGGTGACAATGACGATGATATCAAAATGACCTATACGACCGCCCGACAAAGTCAGAGTTTTTTGAAACGGGATTTAAATAGTTGGTCAGTAGTGCCTTAATATTTGGGGGAAAGTAGTTTACAAGTATGGGATTTCATGTAAAAAATGTAAAAATGAAAAGTCTTCCTGATTTTATTTGTACCAAAAACACACTAAAAAACTAAAGCCTCATAATAGTGAAACTTATTTATATGCGTGGATTCTAGCGAATAATGCTAACTAAGTCTGAAACATTGCCCTAAAGTTGTCTAACCTTAAGCGATACTCAACCCACTCAGAAACTGCAAATATAGTTTATTTTAGTTTCCAATAGTTTCTTCTAGTTTAAGAAAGCATGCACAGCACGTGAAACGTTTTAGTTAGCGAAACTATAAATCTCTTGTGAAAATAACTGTTTTTGATAGCGATGTTTTTGATAGATAAATATCCTGTTATCCTGCAAAAATATCGGTTTAAGCAAAATCTTTTGCTGTTACGAATTGTTTATGTTTATTTTGAACTGTTTCTTTAGATTCTTACTTATCTTTTGAATGAAAAGAACTGTATAATTATGGTTTAAAGTTGATTGCTTTAATTTGACAATTCAGCTTTTCTGTAATTTGTTAAAATGGATTTTTTTTTAAATGTTCATTAATTACTTAGCTCTTTACTTTGCAATTTTTCAAAATGTGTTTGAAAAGGCCGTTGTACGGATTTTCTCGACACTCAAAACTAGTTTTAAATGATGAAGGTTTAAAAACAAGATCATGTTAACGAAAAAAAAAATCTGTAGAAAAGAGCAACATTATACATGAGTTGTCAAAATTAATACTGTTTCGAAATTGAAAAACAGAAATTTTAAAACGTCAACGACTTTCTGATATTCTAAAAAGGGAAGATATAAGTCTTTAAAACCATTTTGTGGGCGCAAAGATGTTATAAAATTAAATTTATATATCATTTATACTTGCTGTCCTGAAGAAATGGAAAAATATGGAAATTTTATGGCTGAAAAAAATGTCGGCTAAGTTAATGCACACTTTATGCAGTTTGATGCAAACAAAAAGACATTTATGAGTTTTTATGTCTCTTTTGGGTAAATTAAGTGTCTAATGAAGGAGTAATTAAACTAAGATATCGAGATTTTTCAAATTAGGCTTTGCCATAGGTTATAAATAATTCCCCAGCAGAGTGCTGAACAAGAGGACAAGCACACAATTTATATAGATATGTGTATACATTTTATTTCCTAACTCCAGCTTCACTGGGGTAGTATCTCATAGTAACATTCCTGCCACATTGTCAACAAAAAAAGGGGGAGGGTTTCTAATATCTATATAATCATGAATTTCATATAACTTCTAGGAGCAAATCATTTTTATTTTTTCATATATGGAAAGTTTAAACTAAATTACATGTATACATTACAAACGTATTGTATGTGACATTTGCATTAGACGCATGTGCAATCACCCCTTCCGCGCAATGATGTGATCTATTTATTTTGAAATTTCAGAAATTAAATATAATTTAAGATAAATTGCAAGGACACTTCCAAATATTAAGTATTTGTTTTTTAAAGGCTCTTAAATCTACTGCGGAGGTCATCAACTCCAGAAAGGTATTACTTAGGGCATACCGCTCTGCTCCCCGCCGCCCCGTTGTGACGCTATTATTTGCTCGCTTGTGTTTGAGTGTGTGTGAGTTTAGCTATATTTGTGTTCTTTTGCATACATTTATTGATTTGATATACAATGTACATTGCATGCAATACACCGCCAGCTTGTTTATTCTATCCATGGATTGCAGTTTCGTGCTTAATGCTCTCATCAGCATGGAATAGGAAATAAACGAGTTGGAGGCAAAGATCCTCTTATAAAGCAAATATGCTGGTGCATTGCATGTTTCTGACTTAGCCCTAGCTTAGGGACGGTTACTTACTGCTTTAATATATGGTTAATTAGTACATGCACACACTAATTTTGATATGGACAGCATTAATGTGATAACCGCTAGGCAGTCTTCTTCATAAAACACAAACAAGAAAATGATCCAGAATCCCTAACATTTATTTAAATAATATTTTGAAGGCCCAAACATATGCACTGCTCTTTTCAATGTTATTACGAGAAATAGTCCACATCTCTGCTATACTAGAACAAAATGGCAGTTTTTTTTTTTTCCTTCATCGGAGAAAAACCTCATTGCGAGTGGCTCCATTTGCAATCTAAATCGTCATCCACACGACCCTCAGAAATCTCTACGATCATCCCGGGACTGGACAATAAGCACGAACTTGGAGCCAATAAAACGTTGCCGAGCAATCCCGAATCGGCACGGAAAGCCCAGAATGGCGCTTCGCCCAGATGTCTCTCTGATACACTATCCAGACAGAAAGAACGGGGGAGGGGTGAATGGGGTGTATTTTTCGTGGAAAAAGTAATTGGTCTTGTCCGGGTCCGGGCCAATTAGCCTCAGGACTTAACGGCCTGACTCTTGGGCTAATAGATTTCTTTCAGACATTCAATTGGCAAGTTGGTCTCGATTTGCTTTAAGCGTTCCCCTGGTCGCTGCCAAGTTTCGGGAAACTGCAAGCGGAGGAAAAAGCGGGCGAGATTGATTAGCGGTCAGGGATTCTTAAATGGAATTAGTAGGATCTCATTTATTTCGCAAACTTTCGCTTTTGTGTCCATTTTGCAGTGGGAACGAGGGAGACAGGGTCATTAATTTAGTTAACGAAAAAGTCCTGTTTTCATCGATTGCGTTTATCGGGAAAAGGCAAAGTCGCACTCCATCTTCATCTCGATTCGACTTTGTTTTTTACTTGAAATAAAAATCTAATTGTATTGAATGTATCGGCTTTATTTCATGCTTCTGTTACCAAATCTTTTTTCTAGTATCTGTGTCTTGAAATAACTTAAAAATATTAAGAAAAATAACTTTAATAAACACTTTGATATAATTTTGAAACAAAAATTTCTAGCAACGCGAAATAAATTCTTTCTGTTGAAATGTAAAAGATGATTGAAGACCGATTTCAAAGGTTTCAACAACTATTCAGAGTTTCCCAAAATGTGGTTCACAGACCCCCGTTGATCTGCGAGCTCATGTCAGGGGCTCCGTGATGCTATTCTGCTAAAACGTAAAAAATATTTGAAATTGAAGGACGGGTAACAATATTTTAATTCAAAATGAAAGCGCATTTAAAAAGAATAAGAAAAAGTTATCGTTTACGAACAAGCAGACGCTTCTATTTTGACACATGTTTCCAATCCAAAAATAATATTTCGAATGGTATATTATACTGTGGTATGGATGGTAGGGGCCGTGGTAGCTCGATCGGTAAGGCGTTGCACTCGTGACCGAAGGGACTCGGGTTTGATCCCAGCCGATCAAAGATCCACCGTCTTGATCAATGGTGGCTGGGGGACGCAAAAAATGTCGTGGTCCCAAAGTCCTCCAAGTGAAACGATACCTCTGGGGGTGTCGGGCCAATTGATTGCTCTTCCATTGGTTCTGGTTCAAAATTAAGAACAGAGCGCTCTTCAGGATCCTATCCCTGTTAAACCACTAGTTGTGGTAGGTACGGGAGACCCTGGAGTGTGTGAAGTGATGTGAAGGTATGGGTGGTACTCTATGTTTGACATTGTTTCTGAAATCCAATGTGGAATTGAATTTTCTGATCTCCTGACTTAAGTGACGGACCTGAAGTTTTTTATTAAAAAAAGATTGTTAAACTACCTTATCTTTTAAAAGTCAATACAAGAAAAATAAATAAGTTAACAAGCTACACATTTATTAATTTTGTGTTCATGAAACAAGAGTGCTAACATTTTGTAAAAAAAATATTTAACGTATCATAGCAAGTTTTTTATTTTTTTAACTCAACGTCAGTAAACATTCAGGTGGGGCCCACGGCGGTCTGGACTTTGGGAGCCACTGGACTACATAAATAATGAAATGTATACAAGTAAAACAAAAGAATGCTCGCATCGCAATGCATGTACTGTTTGATCTTCTTAGGTAAAAGCATCTGCGCATTTACGCATGCGTCAGTTCTTCTATGATCTTACTAAAATAGGAGTGTTAGGTAATATTAATAATAAGGGGAAGAAAAAAAAAAGCTTTTTGAGCCGTATGAAACAAAATGGAACATTTTTTTTTGTTTGTTGTGTGCTAGCCAGGCTGGCAATTTGGGGTGCTCTGCTTCACTTTTCCAACTGTACCATAATTTGGAGTGAAGTCTGACTTCCACAATACATGCATGCCATAGGTACTCGGTTATAGGGCGCGCAACCTTCCACAACAACATATTCACACATAGAAAGGACAAGGCCCGAGATTGAGAAAGCACGTCCATGCCCAAGCCGGGACTCGAACCCGGGACCACGTCATCCGTGGCAGACTGCTCTGACCACTAGACAAGGTGGTCGGCACGGGGAACAATGCTAGTTTCAAATACATAGTTTAGTTGAAAATGTCAAAAGGATATAGCAAATGCAAGTTGAAAACTTCGGAAAGTTATCACCCACAAACCATTTACCCTTTTTAGGGAACTGTTCGCGAGTGCTAGGCGCGGCTTTCACGGACAGAGAGTACAGTCAAGCCCACTTAATTAAACAGCCATTTTGCCAGGAAGAAATATTCTCACGAACGGGATATTCTAATAACCCGGATCAACAAGAAAAGGAAAAAAAGCCGCTAATTTTATTCTTTGCAATGATAGAACACATCTTTAGGTTTATTTCGAATGCTTCTATTATTAAATATGACCTCCGCCTCTTCATGAAAAAGCCACTAAATTAAATTCATGTTTTGCACATCTTTATTTTACAACTGATATTTTGCTGAGCTTAACAACTGTATTTGGGAGTCATAAATTATTTCTCACTTTTCTTTCTGCTTAATAAGGGATTAAGATGATTTTTAAGTAGTATAATAGGGCTATAAATACACTTAAAAATAAAGGTTTGTTTGCTTTTCAGTGAAATTTAGGTTAGAAAAATGACTAGAACTTTTTTTCAAAAATTTTGGTACTGAAATGTGTATATTGTGCAATAGCAACGAGAAAACGAAAAAAAAAAAAAAAAAAACCACTAATTTTATTCTTTGCAACGATAGAACACACCTTCAGGCTCATTTCGAATGCTTCCATTATTGAATAGTACCTCCGCCCGTGAAATGCCACTTAAGTAGACTCATGTTTTGCACGAGAAAAAAATGCTTGTCGTAGTTTATTCAAATTTCATTCAAACAAAATTTTATTATATAAATTTCAAGCATTTTTTTATTAAATCCGCATGTTTTCAGCAACATATCTGAGAATTTTTGGAGACATTGAAAGATTTTTGCACCCGTCACAATTTACTGAAGAGATACGTATACCTACAGATTAGGCTTATCGACTGACAGAAAATGCAATTTTTTGAGAAATTTGACGGCCTGTAAAACAAAAACCAGATCACATATGGGCAAAAGAATTCATATGGTTACTTACCACCATAAAAATATTAAATACACGAAATTTTATCAAAATCCGAGGACATGGGTTACAAAATCCCGTTTTCCTGGGTGATTTGACATGGATTGACTCATCTGCCTCCCTTTCCCCCAGCATATAAAACTGCGAAAAACATAACTAAAGCACGTGAAACTAAATGTCATGCATAAAAACACATAAACATACACTAGAACACTCAAAGTATATTTTAATCAATATTTAATTATCAGTCATGAAATTATGATATAAAGTATTGCGCTATATTATAACAAGATACATATCTATACATATAAAAATGTATGTATGTATATATATTTGTTTGTATGTTTGTTCCTTATACAAATCCAGTTTTCGTCGGATTTTCATCAAACTTGGCAGAGAAGTTGCTTGATGCTCTAGAATTCACAAAAGCGGGATTTTGAAATTTTTAAAAAATCCAAAAAGTTGAAAATTCAAGTTTTTGTTTCAACATGACCATTTTCTTTCAACTTTGAATCAACAGAGTAATGGAGATAAGCCTTTAACCATAACACATTTTAATAAGAGTATTTTCGAACAAAGTTTACGATTAACAATGAATTATCAATTTAAGGCTCACCTATTTCATTTTAGCCTGAAATAAGTTAAACAATGTAATACCGGGCAACGCCGGTTTATAATCTAGTATATCAAAATTAAAATTGTGCAGTTAAAGTATTACGTATGCAAATAAACACGTTTTTATAGCCACCAAATAAATAAATAAGTTATGACCATGGTACATCTAATCAGCTTCTTGTTAATTAAATTATTTCAGTTCTACATCTCCTTTTTCTCCTTACCTAACCAATACCTATCCCGCAAAAATACAAAGAGGGTCGTCCATTTCGCTGCCCGTAATACCTCCTGTTTTAATTAAACTTTCTCAGTATTTACACAGCCTGACTTTTATTGTCCCCATCGATTGATTGGAGCATAAAAAATCCCCATTAACAGAATTGGTGTTAGAACGAAGACCCCATTTGTTACGTCGTATCCTGATTGTATCCCCATTCAAGAAAATGAAGACACATTCTGGGGATTTTTCTGTTAACAGGACTGCGAGCTTTCATCAGTGGGTTGTAAATTTACCTTTGGCTTTTGGCAGTCCTATGTATTTGGGTTGGACAGAACTTTGTTATGTTGTGAGTGATATTATATAGGGATGCACCGATAAGCAAATTGGCCGATTACTGATTAATCTTCTGAGCCGATTAATGATAAAGATGATTGTTCTTCACATTAACAATTTCACCATCACTGTTTTTTTTCTTTCTTTTACAATTCCGGTTTTAGAAATAGTACATTTATTTCTGAGCTAAGTTTTTTCTGATTTCCTAATTTTTCCAAAAAAGTTTTAAAATTTTATCTAATTTCTTAGAACCAATTTCCATATTACTGTCAATAACACAGGCCAACAAAAAAAAACCTTTTTGAAAACTTTTTTAATTTTAATAGCTGATCTTGATAGATTTTTATGTGCTGAATCCAAATCTGCTTGTAGTTTTTATGTATCACCCTTAGTTTCCAAGCAAAATGTATTTTATTATATAGTCTAATACCCATTTACAGTATATAGGGAAATCAATGAAACACTGTAGAATCGTAAAAATGGTTTGTATTTACAGTAAAATACTTGGAATAGTAATTTTATGTGATGATACAAGGTTCACTTGTCAACTGGAATTGCTTTATATTTTCTTTCCTTTTTTCCTTGAAGCTTCTTGTGTAGCTTTTCCTGCGATGAATAGCTTGCTGAACTTCCCGGTGAAGTGACCAACAGTAATCCCCCATCATGTTGTAGCATGTGTTTCAGCAGTGCTGCCAACATCATCTTTGTTCATTAGACCTATTTTTTTCATGTTATCTTAACTATGAAAAAGCTGTTAAATTCTAAAAATGTTTCTTTATTTCATGAATGTAACTATAAAATGTGAATAAATGGTGGGTGATACAACTTTTTAAGCATCATATTTGGATTCAGCAACCTAAACAACATAAGAATAAGGTATTTTCATTTAAAAAGTTTCTTCATCGTTGGCCTGTGTAATATTACATTAACGAATTGTTAATTATGTTGAACAGACATGAAAAGTCAAAAAAATAAATGAGTGGAGGCTGTTTTAAGCACAATAATTTAGGACTGCTTTCAGTTTAAATTTTTCAATAATAGTTGCTAATTAATTCGTGACTTTTACTTTTTTTGAAAATGGGAGGTTATATGAAAGCACAATGCTTAGGAGAAAAGTATCGGCACATGAAAAATGTAGCAACATCTTTTACGTGTATATTTATTCAAAATAGGAAAATAATTTATTAAACACTTTATATCAACTTTGAGGGTTATTATTACTGTTAATAAAATTATTCATCATAGTTTCTTAGTGAAAGTCCATTTTGAAAAACAATATTTTAAAATGTTTTTTTCCACCGGTTAATCAGCGCGATTTTGCCGATGATTAATATTCGGCCAAAAGGCCGATTATGGCCAAATAATCAATAATCAGTGTTGCCGATTCGTCAGGTCTTCTCTGATCTTATCAAAATAGGTGCGATAGGTAAGATAACAATAAGGGGTAAAATAATGAAAAGCATTTTGAGCCGTAACAAAGTTTTAAATTGAAAACTTCAGAACGTTTCCACTCACAACCCATTACCCCTTTCTTAAGTGGAACAGTTCGCGAGTGTTTGGCGCGGCTTTCACAGACGGACAGTTATAGGAGTAAAATAATTGAACTCCCATGTTTAAAGTTTTCTTTTCTTTTACCAGAAGTGCTAGGGAATGAAAAGAAAATCGAAAGAAGGGAATTCATCCTGAAATAATTGAAAAACTGCATTTGAGTGAAGATATCAGTAGTTTTGCTTGTATTAGATGCAAATCATATTTACGTTTGTCATCTAACTTGAATTAATACGTCAGTTTATGACTCTTATTTAAAAACAACTCTTTAAAACATCATTTTGTTGTTTATTACGTTAGCATAACAGTTTATTAGTTATTGCGTCAACATATGCGATCATTTCGAGAAAAAAAATCTTACCAATTAATGTTAACAAAGATTTTGAAATTATCATTTAATAGAAAAATAATAATAGTATTACATGACAATTTATGTTGGTACGTAGCATTTTTAGCGAAATCTTAAAATAAAAAATGTATAAAGTACATCAACTGTATGCCGCCGCTATAAATAGTTGTTCAAACTATGTATTTATGTCTTTCATAGTAGTTTCTATTTTTTTAAACACTTGTAAACAATATATTTCAGGTATTTTTTCTTTACTTTTGATAACAAAAAAGACAATAATACTGTAAAAGTTAAAGTAGTTCAACATTTCCCATAAATTTAGATATTTTTCAATCATTTGAAATATTTACACATTTAAAAAACTAACTTAAATCTTAGATAGCATGAAGTTTGTGAGTACGTTGTTTTTAACTCGAATTTGAGAAAGAACTTTTCAGTCGTAGCTGTAGCACTTAATTCTAAATCTATCAGTCCCAAATTAACATTGACCTAATTTCTCTTTTTTATAGAAAACAATTACGCTAATTACCCAGCGCGCCCTGTAATCTGACGCCTCATTGATTCAAAGATAAAAAACTTCTTCTTTATAGATGTGTTTCTTTCTTTGGATCGCGTTCGGAGCATCATTTCCTGATTCTATCATCATTTACAGAGACATAGAAACCTTTACCCATTCAGCGGGCATTAATGCCCTTTGCACGCCATTGAGTCTTCGTCGTGACATGTGTGTAAGATTGAATATAAAAAGGAGAGGAGTTTTGCACTGACGGAAATGTTTATGTGCTCAAATAGTAGCAACTAAAGCTTTGTTATATAGGCTAGGGTAATATTAGCAGCAATCGTTGTGTATGTGAAGTTTTAATCCAACGTTATTGACTTTTCGTGTCGCTTATCTTTACATTAATTAATTAATTTACCTTTTCAAATTTGCACACATTTTTGACTCATTTCATTTCATTTTATTTCCTTCTGTTTTATTTCTGCTGTTTTTTCAGTGTGTTACAACTGCTTCGGTACATAATTTTCCTATTTGCAAATTTATTGCTATTTTATTCATAGGTGGAATCATTCATTTGACAATGTTTATTATCTTTCGGATTTTTGGAAATTTATTTCTTAACGGGTTTTTCTGGATCGTTTCATGTAATAAATTTCTGTTCTAAGCATTGCCTTGTTTGTTTTGTTAATATCCAGCTTTTGCTATTTATACTGTCTTTTGTAGTTGCTTTTATCGGATGATTCTTTATCCTAAAGCTCACACTTCTTGCACTGAAAAAGGGGTTCCTTGCAGCCCCGAAACACGTGTCTGCAGTATACCTGTATATTTGTGCTTCTTTAACCTTGGATTGAAACTTCACATCAGTCGCACAAAGGTATTTCTTGTGTTCATTAATCGTTGTGTAGTTTTTTATGTGTTTAGTTGGGATCTTCTGGGTTAGTTTAAATAGTTTGAGAAAAGGTTTAAGGTAGAAAGGAGCAAGTTTAGGGAGTGTTTCGTCAGTTTTACCTCTCTCTAGAGTACCCGAAATAGTGTTAATGCCTTTATCAACCATCGGGGAAGATGCTAAAATGGAAGGGTTTTATAACCATTATTTTTTGGTGGTAAAAATTGTTTTTCAAAGCAAAACGTACTTTTTTACCAATCACAAAAGTCCATTTTATGTGGATAAATTGTATTTTTAAAAATAAAACCAATGCCCTATTTTATATAAAATAAAGTTAAAAAAATACGGCGTCTTCCCTCAATCTACCCTATACTTTCTTTTAAAATGATAGGAATTGTTACAAGTTCATTTCTTTTCCAGATAACTAACTCACTGAGAAAAACAAATTTCGGAAATCCCTAAGTGTGTTGTTGGTTCATAGTTGCTAGTACTCTTCCTTGCTGTTGTTACTTGATGAACGAACGTTCCCTTTAAAATTCCTGTTTAATGCATGCATGCATTAAAACCAGAGTGGTATCATATTACTCACTCATAAAAATACCAGCGTAGTACAAAATTAATTTTCTTCATTCATTTTAAATGCCTCATTAAAGCATATCTCGGCATTCGTGGGAAAAAATGAATTCAAATGAATAATCTGCATATCTTAGGTCATTAGAGGAAAGCCGTAATTGATTCAAGCCCCTAATGAAAAGAGTTAACTTAATGACTCCACTTGACTTCCACTACCTAACTTCATTGATTAGCGGATAAAAATCAATTTTCATACTTAAACATCTACCGTAATCTTAAATCTATTCCGAACGCCATTTCCTAGCTACATAGTCATGAGAAAAGAAGAAAGGAGCCATTTTGTTCAGAGATACTAGCCTCGTTTTGGAGGCACTTCTGAGGAAACTGGCGCTTTCCCTTTGAAATAGTTCATTATTTAGTTGGGTAGAGGGATAATAAATGGGAATTTTTATCAGGCTAATTTATAATAGATTTTCTATTGCCTCATATATTTAGAATGACTTTTTCAGCTCTCAATCAGCCTAATTCCTCTGTAAATATCTTATATGTGTAATGTATGTGCAGTGATTTATAGAATATATACTTAAATATACAAATTAAAAACAAAAATTTTTATTCTGCATATACATTATTCCTATTCCGATTCAATATTTTCTTATGATCCCTGTTGCCATCCCTAACATACATTATATAACTCAGTTGTTGAAACTCTTAATATACATAATATAATCACAACAATATGCATGAAATGCTGAACAACTTGTGTAATTTAATAATGCTTGTTATTGAGATTTTTTTAACAGGAATTTTAAGGAGTTTTATGAAGGATCAGTGAGGTTTCCAAAAAAAAAAAAACTTTTGGTGTGAGCCGCATATTACTTTCCTTTAAGCCTATTGAATAATTAACCAATGCTTTTGAGTAACTCAAAAATGGATACTTGTAATTATACTCGAAAGGTCAAAT
Source organism: Uloborus plumipes (assembly GCA_038373865.1). Taxonomy (NCBI): domain Eukaryota; kingdom Metazoa; phylum Arthropoda; class Arachnida; order Araneae; family Uloboridae; genus Uloborus; species Uloborus plumipes. The sequence continues at coordinate 35,683 of JAXGGA010002713.1, forward strand.
CAACACTTCCTAAATCAACGCTTTTTAGTCAGTAAAGTAAACATAGAGAACTGCATGTTCAAATGTAAAGACAGGTAATTTTTTTTAGCGCATGTGATTTGAAATTGTGTAACACAGTACGAAACGTGTACAAAGAACAAAAATACAATAAAATCGTGCTTGAGGATGAGAAAGAAAACACTTTAAATAGTTACACTCTTAATTTGTCGAAGACAGATGTCAAAGAGTTTTGTAGAGATAAATTGTATAACTACCAGCAGCTTTAACATGAAACTATTAATTACTTGCTAATAATCGCCAATAAAAACCAGATTCAAAAAATCCTTTTAGAAAATTTGTCATCAATTCGGAGATATATCGCCAAATTGGCGACAAATACTTGGTGACCAAGCACTTGGTAATATATGGCCAAGTGGTTGCCTAAATTGTTACATCAAGCTGTAAATTATTCGGAGATTATTGCCAATAGCAGTTCAGATTTGAAACATTATTTTTTTCGCAAAATGTGTTATCAATTTGGAGATATATCGCCAAGTTGGTGACAAACATTTGGTGACCAAATGTTGATCGTTGTCATCCACTAAAAAACGGAACTGCCAACAGTTACATTTGAATCTCTTCATGGTCCGAACTTGTTACTTTTGGACATAGTAAACTGTAAGATTGTTACATTTACTACTTATGCCATTGTTGTCTAGCAGATGTAGGACTAAGCAGTTCCCTCTTTGTAAGAATGAAGGCTTTCACGGCCGGAGTAAATACTAGTTACGGATTCCGGGCTGTTGTGCCGTGGTCTGGATGACTTTAACTAGTCATATAGTCTAGTTTTATAAGTAACTAGTATTTACTCCGGCCGTGAAAGCCTTCATTCTTACATTGACTGAGGCCAAAATAATTTCACGGACTTCAAATTTTTTCCCCAGATTGCATAGAGAGGCCATTGAAATTTTCAAACACCCAAATAATTTTAACAAGAAGGAGGAAGAAGTAAAAGTCAACAAGCTTTGGCATCCAGTCATCTGTCAATCCCGAGCCGGAAAGTAGAGGGCGCTGCGTTTTCAATTTAAAATCTTGCAGCAGTTCGAAATTTCGCATCAGTCGCCAAATAAATCAACGACATCGACACCCACTGAAGATGATCGCCGCAGTTGCGATTGAAACGTATGGATTAAAGTCATCCAGACCACGGCACAACAGCCCGGAATCCGTAACTAGTAGTTCCCTCTTTGTTAAGAAACTAGAAACTCATTTCGTTTTTCACAGCATGGCAGTAACTTGTATATAGACAGCAAAAGATACGGCATACTACGTGCTTTTCCTTTAATCCTCAACTAAAATATTCAACTCTGGTATTGTCAATAGTCAATGTAAGTAATAAGTTTTTAGGGTAAAATCCTACTTTAGGGTCCGGGTTTGGCGATTTTTTTTCAGACTGTAGCTTAGGGTTGCAATCATTTAGCTTAAAATCGCCAAACAATCCAATCATCCAATGATAATTCTGTGGTTGCCAGAATTAATAATTTATCGCCGGACCTTAAACTAAAATTCATCCGTTTTTAGTAACTGCATAATATAAGTATTATTACATACATTCAATAAATATATATTTAAAAAAAGTATTTTGAGATGACATAAACATTCTTTTACCCCAACTGTATTTGCAAGCACAGTTGATTCATTCTTTTACAAAACCATTTGTTTCAGATCAAACTTTTGAAAAAAAGAAAACTTGGCTGTCCAAGAAAGACAGTATTTTGTATGACTGACAGAAAAGTTTCGACTCTTTATGAGGTCTCGGCCAAAAATTTGTCAGTGACAGATGAATAAGGAAATCAGCTGTCGAATATTCTTTCTTTGACTTTTTATATTCATAAATATTTTTTTAAGAACTGGAAGAATCTCTTTTTACAGAATAGATTCCACAAGATATAAATTTATAGCATTATTTTTTATACCTTAAAAGTCTAGACGTGCCCTTTTATGACTTTTTTCTGAAAAATGATGGGCTCGTATTTCTTTTTTTTCTCCTTCCATTTAATATTTTGAATTAGTTTCTACTTGGAAGAGCGAAACGCTATAGTTTCTTTAAATGTGACACCTTCTTAGCCGATGAACTAAACGAAAAGACGTCGTTTAAAAGTTATATAAATACAATTACAATTCATTACATGTTTGGTAAATGAAGAATCTTATGCTTTGGAATAAGATCAAAAATCGATACTTTTTCAAATGAATAAACTTGACCTGTTTGAAAATTACCGGTCACCGAAACACTAATGTATTTTATGATGAAGTTTGCATTTAAACATTTTTGTTCTTGTTAGTAAATTCGTACCTTCGCGGCATTTTTTTTTTAATGTGGACAGTAAAGAAACATGTTTTTTTTTTTAAATACAACATTTTCAATTTATATATCAAAAATTGTTTAGTCAAATGAATCAATCAGTAGACGAATTAATAAAACGTATGTAGATATTTGAATAATAAACAACTAAATAATAAATCATTTAATAGCTATACATGACAAAAATAATTGAATAAAATAATAATAAAAATGAATAAATGAATGAATTATTAAGCTAATTAAAAAACAAAGCGTAACTGAATTGATCAATATATGAATGTAATCGTAAATTAATAAAAGATTGAACACATTAACAAAATATGATTGCGTTTTCGTATATCTACTTTGTTTCGAATGCAATTGACTAGTTGTACCTTTACAAAAATGTCAGCAATGTTTATTGATATTTTAGAATTGTTGGGCAGTTCTAATGTTTTTAACATGCATAATATTACTGAAAAAAGGTTTTAAATTTTTGATGAAGTTTCTAGAATAGCCAGAAGTAAAAGTATAAAAGGCTTAAAAGCAAAAAAATAAAAATATGAGCAAGTTGTGAATAATTCTTCTTAAAATGTTTTGCTTTATTCCCTTATTTTTTAATTTTAATCATATTTTAACACAAGGCAATTTTGATTATTTTTTATTTAAAGTGCAAATTGCTCCAGTTTGATAAATGAAGCATTATTTTACCATTCATCTTTTTCTTTTTTTTAAACTGAGGATATTTTTTTCTATTATTGCAAGAAAAAATATTTCTTCCTATTTCATGTAATGACTAATGTTTCAGAATCTTTCCACAGCCTAAACGAAATCTGGCACTGTCGTCGAGTTATTTAACCACAGCCATTGACGTCGCCTGTGTAAACGACACTCCTTCCCTCTGGACAACAGTTATAATCCCTCGAAGTTGGGTATCTAAGCTTTGACTACTCCATCAAAAATGGACTCGGTTCGGAAAACGACATTACACTTTAAGCCCACTTCTCCCAGAAATCCCTCGAGGGCTCACAATGTATATAAAAAGAAACGTTACTAAACAGTCAAAATGGGACATGTCCCACAAAATCCGAGCCATCTGGCTGGGACATGTCTTTCCATGATTACATGTGACACTTAAACGAAGAAAAAAAAGGACACATATAAGAAGGTAGGCGGGGGTTTAGAAGACGAAGGGTCTAAGTCACGTCGGTTGCGTTTTTCGTTGAATATGGTAAAAAAAATGTTTATCCGTTCCAATGGGCTCATGATTTTGTTCTTTGATGGGAAAATCGTGCAAGGAGAAATAGGGAATAAATATTTCATTGAAATGGGGCAGGGGGGATCGAATCCATTTCTTGGACATTCGCTCTTGAAAAAGTGCGACTCGAACCACTGTGGCTCCCATCGGAGCTTGTAAAGCTGCATCCATAAAAGTAGCAACTTGAACCCTATATACTTCCCTCTGCCGCGCTGTTATAGAGGACAATAAACGTTGGGTCATAACCGTTTTCGACGTCCTATTCCTATTTTATGGTTCATATCAGAACTTTGGTCACGTCTTCTTTTCGCCGGATTTGAAGACTCTTGGAGCGTTTTTCTCTTTTGTTTTGAACATGCGAGCGCGTCTCCAGATTTTTTTTTTGTTTGTTTGTTGATGAAAAATCTTTAGAATACGGTGTTTGAGAAAGAAAATATTATATTTTTAAAAATGAGAAAAATGTTTTATTGTTTTACTTAACTAGCGTATTACCCGGTGTTGCCCGGTATTGCATTATGCGTAACTTATTTCATGCTAAAATGAAATACGTGAGTCTTAAATTGATAATTCATTGTTAATCGTAATCTTTGTTGGAAAATATACTCATATTTAAATGTGATAAAGTTTATAAATTTGTATGCTTAAAGGTTTATCTCCATTACTCTATCTATTCAAAACCGGAAGAAAATGTCCTTTTTGAGACAAAAAATTTGAATGTTCAGCTTTTTGGCTTTTTTTTTTTTTTTTTAATTTCAAAACCCCGCCTATGTGAATTCTAGTGCATCAAGGAACCTCTGTGCCAAGTTTGATGAAAATCCAACAAAAACAGTGAATTTGTATAAGGAACAAATATACATGCATCTATCTATATATATATATATATAGATAAAGAAAACTGTTGTACAGAAAACCACAGTAATTAAAGTTGTGTTTCTGACTACTTCATATTAGAGTAAATGCCCTTTTTTAAGTTGGTTAAACTTTGGTTAATTCAAGGAATAAGTGCTATTGGAAATAATAGCGTGTGAAAATTAACAGTATATTTGTCTTTAAAACTTGCCAAATTTTAGTAGGTAATTAAAACAGGAACAGCAATACATAGTAACTTTTATTATTACATTTTTTTTTCCTAAAACGTTGCATGGTTGATAATTGCAGACTTAATGCGTGCTTTTCTGAATAGTAATAAACATTGATAAAAATCTGTGTTAATGAAGCAGTACCAGGGGACCGAGCCCGCTCGGTTAAAAAAAAAGAGGTTTGTAAACTCGTATTTTTTTTAAATGCGAAGTACTTATCTACATAAACTTGAAAAGCATTTTTAAGCCTTTGGTTGCAATTACGCATTTAAAACAGCCGTAATTTGTTTTAAAAAACACAACCTTATTTAATCCATGCTCACCGTAAAATCAAACTCGATTTCATTTCATTTGGCGCCGAAGGCGCGGGAGGGTTTCATAAAACTTAATGCAGAGTCCCTGTTCTCCAGTACGCATTTGGTTCCAGTTGGTTTTGACTTTCATTTCACTTCACACTCCAAGGTTCCCCCCGTACATATCACAACTCGTGGTTTAACCGGGATTGGGCCCTGAAGAGCGCTCTGTTCATTTTTGAACCAATCCCAAGGGCCTAGCAAACCCTTGGTCAGCATCCCCCCCCACAGAGGTATCGTTTCATTTGGAGGATTTTATGACCACGAACATTTTTAACGTCCCCCAGCCACCATTAATGAAGACGGTGGATCTTTGATCGGCCCGGGACCCTCCGGTTACGAGTCCGACGACTTAATTATCGGACGACCGCGGCCCACACCCAATTCTAAATTAATTTTGATCGATATCTTTTAAATTTCAAAAACAATAACAATTCCAACGTGTTGCCAAAACTCGTTTGCCAAATACCATAAAAATTTAAATTTACGCTGATGTGATTAAATATGAAATCCATTGTTATAATAAAACGTGGTTGCTATGAAACAGTAACAATAAGAGTAATCATAAAGAAAATGGCGAAAGAAAGCTCGTCAAACTTTCAATGAAGGCACAAAAAACGGGGGGGGGGGGGTTTGTGAAATCTCGCGCTTTTACAGAAAAAACGCCGATGTAGATGAACTCAAAAACCAAAACTTTATCCAAATACAAAATTTTATCAAAATCGTTAGAGCCTTTCTCGAGATCCGAAATATATATATACAGGAATTGTTAGTTTAAAGATATTAGATGTAATTTTGTTCCGAAACTTAATAATTTAAGAAAATTGAGTTTCGTATTTATTGCTTTTTTACTTGAAATATCTTACTAAACACTCTTGAGAAGGAAAAAAATAATTTTAAAACTAACTGTAACACTTTTATACTCAATTTTGAAATCGTACTTGAAAAGTAAAACAATCCGATTTTTATATCGTGTAAGTTACCATAAAATTCAATAGATGTCGGTGGACAATAACCACTGCTTTTATCCCATGGCTTTTGAATAAATGAAACAGCCTGTATTAGGCACTTATCTAGTGAAGCCTAGCTTTTACATTTCAAAAAACAATAACAATTTAACGTTGCCAAATATCATAAAATTTAAACTCGCGCTGATGTGATTAAATATGAAATTCAATTGTTAAGTAACAATGAAAGTAATCATAAAGAAAATGGCGCAATAAAAGCTTCTCAAACTTTCAATGAAGGCACAAAAAAAACGGGGTTTTTTGTGAAAAACTCGCGTTTTTACAGAAAAAACGCCGACGTAGATGAACTCAGAAACCGAAACTCTATCTGAATACAAATTTTTATCGAAATCGTTAGAGCCGTTTTCGAGATCCGAAAAATAAATAAATAAATAAATATATATATATATATACAAGAATTGCTCGTTTAAAGATATTAGATAAATTCGCATGCAGGTTTTTCGGGTTACAGCTAACCCATTTTAATTGAAGCAAAAAATGAAGCTTGCAAAGCTAAGTAGCAGTTAAAAAGAAGTATTTATGATGAGGATGTTGATGAGACGGTCATACTTTTAATCCTTTTCCAGAAAGTTCGAGGGTACCAAGGTTACCCTTTGCAGTTTGTCACTGAGTGGGCGTTGTCCTTCCGACAAAAAGGACAGTAAATTAAAGCCAGCCCAAAAATAATATTTTGATAAACAGGCGATAACTATTGCATTTCTATGTTGAAGTAGTTGTTCTTTTTTTTTAACTCTTTGCTTTTCGACTATTGATTTTAGCTTTTTCAAATTTGTTTCTTATTTATAATTTTTTTTCAACTCAGATGCAAGGGAAAATGCTGTTATAAACCGGCTTTAGAAATTGAGGTTTCTTTGAAAAAAATCTTGACTATTTCTTTAAAAAAAAATCAGAAAATTCAGTTCAATGTGTATGTCGTAGCAAACATTTTCGAACAACAACTAGATGTGAGATGTTAAGTTTTTATACATGTGAGAGTTTAGTAGTTGCATTGCCATATTTTTACAAATGCTTCAAATATGTAGTTGTAGCCACTCTTAATCTTTCAAACTTAACGCAGAGCTTTATATTTGTAATTATTGGATTGGTATAAAAATAATAATGAAATAAAATGAAGACGTTAGTTTCCGTACTTTTGAAGCTAGAATGAAAATGTATCTAAAATTAAGTACAAAATGAGAAAAAAATCAAAGTAAAAAAAAAGTTGTTTTGTGCGAATCTATGGCACAGTACATTTTAAATGATCGCTATTTTAAAAACGACGCATTCGCTAAAGCGCCTAAACGCAATTTCAAATCCTGAAGAGATTAGGCTTATTATCAAATATCCCTCCCCGTTGAACATGCAATACGTTTAGATATGCAGGTTGTCCCAGTGAAGGGGACCAAGACGTTATCGACTCGATAAATTCAGGAAAATTGGTTACTTTTCAAACGTGTATAACTTTTTACAAAATAATTATTTTGAAGTGAATTTTTTTCTTTTCCTTTTAACTACTATAGTGAACATCATAGTGTTATTCAAAACTTTCATTTATTAAAAAATATTTTTAAACATTGCTTGACCTAAGATGTAGTTTTATCGAGAACAATATTATCGATAGACTGTTAGGTACACTTTTTAAAAAACGGTACAAAATTTTAACTTGAAATTTTCTCTGTACTTCTAAAACAGTTCAACCAATATCAAGAACCTCATTTAAGTTTAGTTTTACTAATTGAAAGTTTTTAATAAAATTTAGAGTTGAACGTTCAATAATTTTCGAAATTTTCATCATCCAAATCATCCGCTGCACAAAATATTCAACGGGATTTCCAAAAATTTTAGGTTCACTAGAAGCATGTGCATATAATAAATAATTGTGCAAAGTTTCAAACATATAACTAATAGTAGAACTTCTTTAAGGTGTACCTAAGCGTCGAAAAAGTACATTTCGAGAAAATTGGCCGATACAATTTCCCTCCTTGCATATTTCCTTACTGTTTACGTTGTAATCCTTCTATTTTACGGGTTTCTGTTAACCGGAATACTCATAAATTATATATTTTTGGAAAGGAGAAAATATCTTCTACTTTTTAAAATAAAAAACAAAAAATCAATTTTTTACGGCTATTTTCGTCTTGGTCCCCGTGTTTCAGAGCTTATAGGAAGAGGAGTTGTGCATCCTAATGATTCGTAACTATACAGCAACGGCGGACTGGGAATTCTTTTTCGACGGGTCAGTATGCCAAGAGTATTCCAGAGTGTTCAGAGCTCCTTGTGCCGAAGATGTGAGGCGTGCGTTTTAAACAGAGGAAAAAAACTTCAAAAACTTACTTTCTTTTTGCTTTTATGCATGTACTATTGAAATTATTTTTCACTTACGATCTCTTTTTCTTATGGTGCTTCTGTGTACATCACCACATTAGGAAAGCCTTTTCGACCCCCCATTGCTACTTGATTTTAAGTCGTGCACCCTACTCCTCCTAGAAGAAAAAATGAACTTTTATTTTTGCTGTATAATACTGGCAGCCGAGAATCCAATTTAAAACCGTAAAATTCACAATAATAAACAGTAAAACTAGTAATTTTAGTGTCTTACTGTAAAGTTAGAAATTTTACGGCTTATTGCCGTAAAATGTAGTTGTATTATTCTGTAAAAACAACTGTATAATACTGGTAGCAGAGTTTTCACTTTAAAACTGTAAAATGCACGATAATAAACTAAAATTAACAGTTTTACAGTTTATCACTGTAAAATTAGTAGTTTTACACTTTAGTATTGTAAAATGTGCAGTTTGACAGTTTATTACTGTAAAATTAGCAATTTTTACAGTTTATTACTAAAACATTAGCTGCATTATACAGTAAAAACAACATTACAGTGTAAAACAATTAGCTGGTACCCCCTGTGTATAATTTTGTGTAACGAATGAACCATTAATAGTAACCCTGTACATTTTTGTAATTAAACTCTTCGTAGATGTGACTCAAACGAGTATATATTTTGCCTTCAAAAGGATTTTTATTTTTTTGAAAAATTATCCATTTCCTTTCAGCATTCCCACATAAAACAGAAATTAACATTCAAAAAACCGCAATTAGTGTGGAAATTTATTCAGCAACCAAGTGGAAGTTTCAAGCCATTACCAAGTCTCCCAGCAAATTTATGAAAGCAAAGAAGACAGTTTCTTTTAAATCGACAGCCGTAAGCACAATTTTAAGGACTAACTATATGGACGGAATTTTTCCTTTTCGATATTTTCGCATACCAACTTCCCGAACTGCTGTTCGGAATGAGCACTTAAGGCTCTTTCCTCATCTCCTCGCATTGGCTCGCTGCCCAAAAGCGCTCTGTTTACCCTGAACTTTTGTAGGGCAAAGACCAGACTGAAAAATGGTCCAACTAAGTCAGCCTTGATTTTGTGGTAATGAACTGAAAGGATTAATGCATTTGTTTTCCATTTTGGGTTTTATGTGTAGCTTCTTAAATGGAATTATAACACCTTAGCGTAGCTCAAAACAAATTATTTTTGCGAAGAAAGTTCTCCGCGTTTTCTCTTATAGCTTTTTTAATTTTAAGAAAATATTTAAAAGAATAATAATCAAAGCCTTTGAAGTACATGTTTGTTATTGTGGTTACTTTTCTTACACATAGGTGTTTAGAAATATGCTTTTTTTCCGCTGTTTTTCATATTAGTGTAATTAAAGCGTGGTAAAACAAAAACTAGTATGCAGTTCAATTGTTGGAGGCACAATATATCATTTATGAGAAAAGCAATAGAAAACTTTGTACAATTAACGAGGTTAAAAATGCAAGACAACGTGTCCAAAAGTACAAATAAAATGTTTAAAAATAGTTGGAAAAACGAGGTTAAAAATGCAAGACAACGTGTCCAAAAGTACAAATAAAATGTTTAAAAAGAGTTAGAAAAATGTTTTCTAACTCTTTTTAAACATTTTATTTGTACTTTTGGACACTTTGTCTTGCATTTTTTAACCTCACAATACATTATCTCAGTTAAAATTTGTTCTGCGGCTATTAAAGTTAGAATTGTGCTACAAAATCTAATATGATAATGTATAAAAAAAACTGTAATGGTCTCGATTATCAGCTGAATAGGAGAGCAAGGAAATAGCAGATAATCCGAGAAACGGATTAAAAAAAATGATACTAGTGTATGCAATAATGTAAAAATTATATAACACTCGCGTACTGTTATACTATGGCTAAAAACGATAACAGTGCTTGAAAACATTTGTAAATAGATTGTGATTAATGTAATGATTGCTCATTATTGTCAACGAACAACTCACATACACGGGCAAGTAGTGCACATAGATTGACTGCAACAAATCAAGCAAGGTTAAAACCCAAAGCGTAGATATTTTTTCGAGCGAAGCTGCTCTGGTCACTTGTTACTACAAGTGAGTAATGTCCCGATCTAAAAATCAGTTAACCAACTGCACTGCAAAAAATTAACTGTTGTTTTTACAGTATAATTTTGGCAGCCGAGGTTACAATTTAAAACTCTAAATGCACAGTAATAAACTGCATAATTAGCAATTTCACAGCTTCTTACAGCAAAGTAAGAAATTTTACAGCTTATCGCTGTAAAATTTAGCTGTATTATACTGTAAAAGCAACAGTATAATACGGTTAGCAGAAGTTCCAGTTTGAAATTGTATAATGCACGGTAATAAACTTTAAAATTAGCAGTTTTACAGTTCATTACTATAAAATTGGCAATTTTACAGGGATATTGCTGTAAAGTTAGCAATCGTACAGTTTATAACTGTAAAATTAGCTGTATTGTACTGTAAAAATAACATTAATTTTTAACAGTGTATATCCAGACCTGTCATTTCAAGTTTTTCATGGGAAGGCTTAAAGAAAGGGTGCAAGCACAGTGCAATATCATAGAAAAACAGCGAAAACCGCTCTCACGCAAAATACATTAATTTCTCAAAGCATCCCCCCCCTAGACCCCTTTAAATGACGGGTCTTAGTAGATCTGAAGCAGTGGAAAGAGTAAGCCAGGTTAGTTATTCAAGTCGTAACCCTAGAAGGTCTGATGTTGTAAGAAGGGATAAGAATTAACCCATTAATGTCTGACGTTCCTTTTTAGGGACGGTTCAAAAAAGGGTTTGAATTTCCCAAAATGAACATTTCACTAAAATAATAGTGTTCAATAAGTACCTTAGTATTGTTTCGATTCGTTATTAACAGATTGCAGCATATAAACATTGTAAAGTTTGTTCTGTAGCAGTTTTAATGTGATATTTATCAAGAATGACATCGTTCACAATCTCAAGAAAAAAAGTTTTCAAAGTGATTCCCAGCTTCCCAGTTTATGTTAATTGCTGATTTTATTTCTTCTTATAAAATGTCTTTTTAAATATTATATCGTAGGCAGAAAAAATTTTAGTAAAACAAGTATGTACCCTCTGGGTCTATCGTAACTTTTAAGGGACGATTTTTCTTTCCTTAATAAAAAAATTATTTTTTACGTAATATTTTTTTAATTATTTTTCCTGTCCATTAAACACTGTTTGTAACCAGTATGCAAAATATCTTTGGAAACAAAATGTCAGGCATAAACCCTTTGAAGCAGAAATGGGACACCGGTGTCCCACAGAACGAAACACTGATTTTACATGAATATTTTACCTTTTATGCAGAAAGAGACACCGTTGTCCTTAGCTGTATTACATAACCAGAACATTATTAAACTGCTAAATATAATATTTTCCCCTTATTTTGACGTTAATTAATACAAAAAAATTGACAAAGTATGATGAAAATGATGATAAAAATTCTGCGTCAAAGGGTTAAAGAAACAGGAAAGTTTAGAATAAATTCGGCACTTGTCAAGTCAAAATGCGTAATTTTATTTACATTTTGTCAAATCGCTCAGAAAAAACCTTTTTGAAAGTATGAAAACCACGGGCTATCGAGAGTATTCTGTATGTGTATATAACGATGCACTATTACGATGTATATACATACTTGAGAGCTAGAGAGGGACAAGGAATGAAAGTTGGGGTACTTGTGCGGCAGCATAATTTTGCATTATTCTAAAATAAAAAGCAAATTCAGTAACACATTTCTGATGACAGCGCTAATTAAATTCGAAAATTAGTAGATATATGTGAAAACGTTTCCTCCCTCCATTTTACGATAAATATATTCTTCAACTGATTTGTTCCTCACTTTAAAGCTTTTAATCACATGAACTGACTTTTGCAAATGTATATGAAAAACATAAAAGTGTTAGTTTTAATATGTATTATCAGTCTATTAAATTACGTATTTTCTCATATTAAAAGGGAAAGTATTCCATTTCTTGAAGCAGCTTGCAAAAACGTACCGCAGGTCAATGGCCTTCCATAAAACGAATGCTTTATCTTCCATGCAGTCACTATATCAACAGTTCATCCATGAAAATTGTCTCCCATTAGGTCACCGTATTCAAAAGAAATTCTTTATTTGTATATTTATTTCCAGAATTGACTCCAAAAGCGATAATATCCTCGTTTTGGAGTTCAGCTACAGAAAACAAATGCATTGCGAGGCGAAGTGGAATAACAAGGTCTAGAGCTTCGAAAAAAAAGTGTAAGTTTGCACAGTAAAAAATGAATGTTGTTTTTTACAGTATAACACTAGCTAATTTTATATCAATAAACTGTAAAAATTGCAAATAAAACAGTAATAAAATGTAAGATTGCTAATTTTATAGTACTAAGCTGTAAAATGGCTAATTTTATAGTAATAAACTGTAAAATTGCTAGTTTAACAGTTTATTACCATGCATTTTACAATTTTAAACTACAACCTCTGCTGCCAGCATTATACTGTTGTTTTTACAGTTTAACCTTCCAGCGGGCGCGGCAGTCATACAAGCATGAAAGGTAGCGAATATTTCCGACATACGATATAGTAAAGCCACAAACTTTCGTCGCCAACTGAAAGTAAGTCAAAAGGAGAGGGTAGCATAGCCAGGGACAAGCGTTCCCAGCGCTATCATAACTAAAAGTATAGAATGCAATTCATCTCTTATGTATATCTCACATACGTGCGCCCGCTGGAAGGTTAATACCGCTGAATTTTACTTTAATAAACTGGAAAATTGCTAACTTTACAATAGTAAACTGTAAAATGTGCTAGTTTTACAGTTTACTACTGTGAATTTTACTGTTTTAAATTGGAGCATCGGCTACCAATATTATACTGTAAAAACAACAGTTCCTTTTTTGCAGCGTGGGAACAAAAACCGCATCTAGGTATTTAATATTTTGCCATTGTGATGGTCGCGCACTTGATAAAGATAACATCATTGTAAAAACTATAGTTCTTGCTGCTTTTAATCAATGTACTTAATACAGTGGAACTCCGGTAATTCGACACTCGGAACTCTCGAAAACCTCAGTAAGTCGACATTTCTTTTTTCAATGGTTGGTCCGAAGTTAATTTTAACCCATTATTGCCTAGCGTCCCTTTTTAGGGACGGTCCAAAAAAGGGTCTGAATTTCCCCAAAATGAACATTTCAACCAAATAATAGTGTTCAATGAGTACCTTGGTATTGTTTCAATTCTTTATCAACAGATTGCAGCACATAACCATTGTAAAGTGTGTTCTGTAGCAGTTTTAACATGACCTTTGTCAAAAATGACATCGTTCACAATCTCAAGAAAAAAAGCTAAGTTTTCAGTTATTACTAGCTTCCCAGTTTATGTTAATTGCTGATTTTATTTCTTCTTATAAAATGTCTGTTTAAATATTATATCGTGGGCAGAATTTTTTTTTGTGAACAAAGTATATACCCTCTGGGGTCTATCGTAACTTTTAAGGGACGATTCTTCTTTCCTCAATAAAAAAATTATTTTTTACATAATATTTTTTCTATTATTTTTCCTGTACATTAAACACTGTTTGTAACCAGTATACAAAATATCTTTGGAAAACAAAATGTCAGGCATTAATGGGTTAATGGGCGTAAACCTCTCTCACTTGACTTACATTTACAAGACCCTCTGTAAGTCATCATCCACTATCAAGTGTAGCACGCTTTCCGTTTCTGAGAATTCTGCAGTTGAATGCTGAGTTTGTTGCATTTATTTTGTTGTGTTCTTTTTGACAAAAAAATAAATAAAATATTGTTTACTGAAATTAATTTTTATAACATTGATATTAAACAGTAGTAAACTATCATTACATTTCATTTCATTTCACCCTAGAGATCCCCGTGACTACCATCTTAATGGTTTTTCGGTTGAATGGATCTCTGGAGACTTTATTTGACAAAAACATTGAAATTACAGAAAATACGAAGACATAAACATTGAAGTTACAGAGTACAGAAAACAGAAAAATACCGAAAAAGATACATGAAACACCTAAACAATAGCAAAACAAAACATCAATACATAGAACATAGAAACACTTCAAAAGTGGAAATTATGAAACCTCGGCAAGTTGACATACGCCTTACTCGACATGTTCGTGGACCGTGGGGATGTCGACTTACCATGGTTCTACTGTATATACTTGGTGTTTGCAGTTATGTCCTACGTGCTATTTTCAAGGGATACTTTCTTTTTTCTAGTGTTGATGGATAAAAATATATTAAAAACGCATGCAGAGTTAAAGGTTAAAAACTGATAGTATTAAGTTCGTTGATCTATACGTCATCTAGTTAACACAATTTTTTCTAACCCGTTCTGTAATGTGATAAAATAAACTTAATTGTTAATTGCAACTGTTAACCCTTTTTCAGCATAAATTAAAAAAAAAAAGAAACAGGTGATTGTGGAAAAAATACAATGGTATTTTAAGGCAGTAAATGCCCATTTCGACTTCAATGAATTTTAGGGTAAAAAAAGTTTTTGAGAGGGAATTTGCAGAAGAAAAAGGAAAGGGTAAAAATAATACACTTTTTTCTGCCCTGCCTCCCTTTCCTGCAGCATTCTTAAATTTGATCTTCGTTTCGAACGATTTCACTGTTGCCATTTACTAAAAGTGAAATTCGATCTACTGCTTTCCATCAAGATTATTGCTATCATTTCTGTCTCTTGATTGAAATCATTAAGATGAGGCAGAACCTAATGCACTCTGCTATATACATATACGGTTCGCATTTAAACTGGAAAGGCAAGAAAAAGATTTTCAATTACAATGAGATTGTTTTATATTTGAACCGTTTTATACGGAAACATATGAATCGCCATTCTTTTTTTTTTGTGGAATTCGCAATGTTTTATAAATACAGGAAAATTGTGTTTTTGTATGCATTGAAAACTAAATAATTATCAAGTATTAAAGAAGTCTAAATAAGGAAATCAAGGATGTATTCGAGTCATTATTAGAGCTATGTTATTAAAATGACCGCCATTAAATGATTATGCAAGTGCAGAGTCGCAACAGAGGCTAAAAGGACCTTCATTTCTAAGCCGCATTCTAAAGATTACTATGCTAATGTGAATATAGACCTTAGAAACTATGATCAACCCTTCCTTAGGTATATTTTAGCTGTAAATTACGAATGTTTTGATTCGTAATAAGACGAAGTGCCGCAAATTGCAGGCAACAATCTTTATGTATAAAAATGAATGTATGTATGCATGTTCTTTACAGACTCGAAAACTACCCGTCCGATTTTGCTAAAAATTTCACAATTTGTTTGTGTCACTACTGGGCATATCAAGAGACCAGTTTTAAAAGCAAAATGACAAGTTGTTCTTTTTTTATGCCCATTTTAAGTGAAATTTTCACATAAAAATCTAATTCCGGAAGGTTTTCTTCCATTCAAATCATTATTCAGTGTTTCATTCCAACTTCCCCTCGATAGTTGATTTTGCGTTGATATTGTCTTCGCTCCGCGTGGTTTTCTGAGGCTTTTCTCAATTCAAATAATTAAGAAATGTTTCTTTCATGAGAATTCACTCTTGAATATATAAAACTTTCGTTTTAATTTTTCAAAAGTAGAAACGAAATTTTTTAGAAAATTATCATTCACCTCATACTTAAAATATTAAAATAATTAAGAAAAAGTTGGGAGAATTAAATGATTCACAATTTATTAGTTTTTCATACTAAGTAAATGGTAGTTAACCTTTTGTAGCATCCCCATTAGTTTTGATAATAGCGTGTAATCGATCTGGAATACTATATACAAGGTGTTTATAAACATTTTGATCAATATCAGCCCAAATAGACTTTTTACGAGCTACTAACTCAGTTTAATTTGAAGGAAGATTTGCCAGGAGTTTTTTCTTCGTTCTATGCCGTAAGTTTCGGTGGATTTAATTTCTAGTGAGTTTTGTTTCCAATTAAGTACTCTAATGCTGTGTAGGCAGTACCAATTCTTTGTTGACACGAAAGTACGTGGTGAAGGTAAATCTTGATGAAAGATGAAAAAATCTTTAAATAAATTTTCTGATGATTAAGTCCCGTGATATTCCAATATTTCTAGATATATCTGAGAGTTACTCTTTTCATAGACGATGTATAACTTTCGAAGTCTTACTGGGCCCATGCAACCACAAACCATAACACTAGTAAATCATCTGACATCCACTGAGAGTTTTGTCGACCGTATAAGTCATTCTTCATCAAATGCGTCTTGCTGTATTCTCCTAACTCGAATTCCTTGATTAACGTATGAAACACAAAACATACTTCCATCATTAAATAATATTTTTTCCAGTCCTCTTTGTCCTTAGTCAACCATATTCATTCAGTCTTATAAACTTTTGCTTTTCAGCGATGAGAGTTTTTGTTTTTGGTGCAAGAGATTCAAACTCATTGTTAAGAACATTGTTAAGACACCTTATGTTGTTATGGAGACACCTAGTATTGTAATAAAAGCAGGTTTTAAGGCAGAACTAGATTCGTTGTATATATTATAAAATATCAGCATTATTTGGTTGCAGAGTTGAGAGTTAACAGTTGTATATGTGCGTTATAGTCTAAATTAAGCACAGTTCAAATGATCTAAAAACGCGCATTCCTCCCTGATACCCCCTCCCCCCTGTTTTAAACGAAATAGCCTAACCCATACATTAAAAACAGTTACAAGAGATGACACGTCTATGGTAAAAAATAGATTAAATTGAATTCATGGTTATGGGGTACATGAGATACATTGACACAAAATAAGCGGAAATATGCTAACGTAATAATTTTACTAGATTACTGATAAATAATGGGGCGAACGATCGTGGTTTGGTTTTAAATTTGATTCCAGTATTAATGCCTTTTTTTATAAACGAGATCTACAAAATGGTTACAATTTCTGAAAAATACCAATTGAGATTTGATCATGCAATGTTTTAAATCAATGTATCTCAATATCTTTATCGCTAAGTTAAGCATCTTAGGATACTTTAGTCCAACTTCCGGGCTGAATTTCTTCTTGTAGCGTGTCATCTCTATGCTAATTTCTCTACTCCATGGTCCAAACTGGCTGCTTGCCACTTTTGTGGCAAACATGTCCAGACATTACATAGCGTCTAAAATATTCTTAGGGGCGTGAAAAGGGCATAAAAAGACAAGTTTAAATATAGTGTTAGAGAGAAAAGTTTTTTTTTTTTTCACTCTTACTCTACGTTATAGTATTAATAGAAAACCCGTTGCGTGAGAAGACACCGAAACTGCAGATAAAATGCCCAAAGTCTCGGCTGTGTAACACTGCCCGTCTCAAGAAGAAGGTTATAAAACACAACTTCCTAAAAGACACGAAGTTTTAATTCTTGAACACCAACGGCAGCGGCATTGGATGTCACGAAGGGCCATTAAAGAATTAAAAATGACTCCTTGTGGAACATAATTTCTATTGCCTGATACCGCCGGCTTTTGCCGAGTCCGTGACTCGACTTCGAAGGCGGGCTTAGGCGAAGATGGCGTTAGAGATTCCTTCCACGCTTGGCCATTGAACGGAGTCTGTGAGCGAGAGCAGTTAGCACGCTGTCCACACTTTTCTAGGCGATTGTTGTCGGAGCGTTTCTTTAACTGCGTTTGTTTGTTTTTTTTTTTTTTCTTGATCAGTAAGTGATTGTAATTGCAGATAAGTGAAAAGAAATAAAGTTTTTTTCTTCGAGTTAAATGAAATTTACAACCTTTTTTGAAAAACTTCTGCTATCTGCAAAACAGTATTCCTGATTTCAGCCGAGATTTTATGGGGGTTTTGTAGGTTATAGTAGCATACGTATACAAGGCAAAGTGTATAATGTAAAATTTTTTGTGAGAAATTAAAAAGAAAAAAAAAGGAGAAAGCCAAATTATTTTTATTTCTGACACTAAAATTTTCACATTGATGGATTGTTAAAGAAGATTTCAAATGTTTTAACTGCTTTGAAATCTTTTGTAGAAATTTCATGTGCGATTTTTTTAAGCTTTATTATATAAATTTCCCTATGTTTCAAAAATTTAGAATTTTACTGAAATTTCAGTATAACTTTTTAGCATAACTTAGCACTCCCGATTGCACAACAAAGAATGTGAAAAATGAGAATACTAAATAGTAAATAAATAAATAAATAAATAAATACAGAAATTAGGAAAAGTTGAACTTTCCATAAATTGAAATGCGAAGTAAGTGCAAGAAAAAGAATGCAATATTGAGAACAGGTTAAATTTGGTAAAATAGGTAAAGATAATTACTTGAACTTTACAGTAAACTTTAACACATTATTTTAGTATAGTACATTTAGTACAACTACTAGAAGCTAATTCTCAAAGTGATCGAAAAGTGTATACATCTACAACATCTGCTTAAACTTCGATTCCAATTGTGTCAATTTGCTTAGTGATGAGGTTTGTATTCACTTCAAAATTACTATTTTTTGTTAAAATGCTTTAATTTTGCAAACGTAACTATTTCACTCTTTGTGTGTGTGTGTTTTAATTTTCTTTCGCATTCGATTTATCGAAGAAATTGAAAATGGGCCATTTATTATCTTCTCTCGACGTTCACAATATATTTTTATTGTTTCAAAGTTTAAAGGAAAATTTTGAAATAATAGCTTCTCAAAAATAAATGCATAAATAAATAAATATATTAAATTAAATTAGAAATAATACGCAAAACAGTTGTTAAAAACTAACTTTGCCGCAGAAATTAAGCTATTACTATCATTTCAAAATTACTATAAAGGTATAATAAGCAAATTAAAATATCCTATTATACCCCCCCCCCCGTCATTGTGCACTAAAACTACAAAGTCTTCCACATCCTAAAAATACATTTATTTTCTTCTCAAACGTACATCGTGATTATTTTAAAATATCATTAACACTCAGAAAAAGTTTAATATATTCATAACGACGAAATTGGACTGAACTTAGAGAGACTCATTCCTGTGGACTTCTTTTCTTTTCATTTCTTCTCTTATAATGTCAAACTAAATTGCAACAGTGTTTTGTAACATACTATTTCTTGCTGGTTTTGATTATACGTATTGTATCCTGCACAAAGGGCAAAAAATGTATTGACGTTTCTTCAAAGCCCATTTATTTCCACATTTGGTTACTTGCAAATGTATGTATGCTTCTAATATTTGGTTTTTCATCACCCACTGACATGCGATTCTGTCATTAACAGCCGTTTAGAACAAGAAAAATCGCGCAAACATCCCTGTTACTCTGGTCTTTCGAACATTCATGCAAGCTGCCACGCGCACGCCATATGCATTTTGTTTGCAAAAGCTAAACATAAAAATATTTCCTGAAAAAATTTATAACATGCTGTTCTCTTTCTTTCTTTTCTTTTCTTTTTTTCTCGATTTTGTTTCAAAGTATGCAGAACTTCGTAGTGATTTTAAGATGGTTATATTTTATCTGCGTTTTTCTAAAAGTATTTTGTTCCTTCAAGGTTTGATAGCTTTTTTCTTTATTCTAATGATGAAGTTTGAATTGTTATGAGCAAAGTTTTAATCAACATATTATTTAACAATGAATCCTTTTTTGTTGATATTTTTCTTAATTATTTTTTATTTGTAGTTATTCTTAATTTTAACATTTTGCATATTTATTTCCAGATATGTAAACTTTCATTCAGTTTTTCACTAGTTTTTAATTTCTTTGTTTGCAGAATTACTTATTTATCTGTGGCTGTTATTATCTTCACTGATTTTTTTACCCATTTGTAGTAAATGAGACCGGATTATCTTTTAATATTCAATTCAATTCTATGCAGGGTATGAACTATTTGTTTTGTTATTACTCTGAACACTTTCATACCGCATGTGGTACTAAGGATTACATAAAATCACTTTCATTAACTTTTAATAACATTGTCTATCATAGTTTATTAATGAAGGAATAATTTAAAAAGTAAAATTTAAAAAATATTTTCCCCGCCGATTAAACGGAAAAAAATCACCGATTATTAATAATCGTTGAAGTGGCCTATTATGACCAATTAATCGCTGCATCCCTAGTTTTTCAGTATAATACTGGCAGCCGAGGTTGCAGTTTTAAACTGCAAAATTCACTGCAATAAACTGTAAAATTAATCATTTTACAGTTTATCCCTGTAAAATTAGCAACTTAGCAGTTTATTACTGCAAATTTCTCAGTTTTAAAATGGCGCTTGAGCTGCCAGTATTATACTGTAGAAATGATAATGAATGGTTCATACATTTAGAGCGTACTGATTTAGGGAAGGATTTCAGAAAATTACATTTATTTACTGTTAATAACATCGTTTATCATAGTTTCTCAGGATAAGTATGCTTTAAAAAGTAAACTTTTCAAAACATTTCCCCCGCCGAATAATCGGTAAAAATTCACTGATTATTAATAATGTATGAAGAGGCCGATTAAGGCCAATAATTCGGTACCACAGATTAATCGGTGCATTACCATTTTAGAGTTAATTCCCAAATCTGACCTCATGCTAGTGAAATCACACACGTAAGATTAACTGCAAAACTTTTCTTAAGCAGAGCAAACAAACTGTGCCCTACCCGAAAGTGTATTTATTTCATTTCGGCTCAAATTTCAAGTATGAAATCCGTGGCAGCTTATCGCTAGCTTTAAAGTTCTAAACATTTTTCAATTTGCGGTCCAACAGCTAAAACTTGGTGAACCTCCAATACCGTGACCTGGGTCTGGAAGTGCTGATCCTGTATTTCCCCGATTCTCGTCACGACTCGGATTTTGTCCGTAACTCCAGGGAAGTACTGAGCGGAAAACCTGGGTTCCCTTATTTTAAATGAGATGAGGAATTGTTAGGCAAATTCTTTTGGATGTCCGTTTGGGAAGTTTGCGAAAGATTAAAATTCTATTTCTTCCCCTATGTCTTCTTTATTATGAATGTCGTGTGTTTTTAAATAATATGGTATTTTTATCGGTCATAACAATTTGTGTGTTGTTAATTTGCGTTAGTTTCCACATGTGATAACCAGTGAATGCGCATATCCCAGTAAATAATTTTTTTAAGGCTACAATGGAATATTAAAATCATTTTTTTCAATTTTGAAGATACAGTTCTGAATTTTTTATGAGTTTTAGACCCTTATGAGAGGAAGTAATGTATAAAGTTGTGTTGTAAATTTCTGAACAGTTTTTGAAATACAGAGAATAATGTATTTTTTAATCGTAAATATTTGAACCGCAAAAACCACTCCATGCAGACCAATTTTTTTAAAAACTTGATTCTTTCAATTTTTCTAGATGCCTATTTCATATTTAAAGAAAAGTTGGGGAGCAAAACTTCATTAACCACAATATTTAGGAAAAATGTGTCAAAAACTGAGTTCTTGTTAAAATTTCCAATTTTTCTGAAAAACGTCAATAAAATTTGGATTTAAAGCTGATTAAAAAAAAAAGAAATGAGAATACTGAAAATTTGCTCCCCAACTTTTTTTTATTTGTATATTTTAATCAAGCTGAAAAAAACTCAGAGTGATTAAACATATATTGAACTGCAGGGAGCATTTGGAAGATACGCATGAATTTAAATTTTACGATTCTGAGATATATGTATTTAAATGAAACATTTGGTTACAAATGTACTGACAGAATACTGAAAGAATAGCTTATAACTTCGGTAAAAATTGTACGAATTGAAAAAATTTTTTTGCTATGAATTACGTACAGTTCAGAGATTAATTTTAAGAAAAAAATGAAAAATCAAAATTTTGGTCAATTTTTCGCATTTTAAGACTCTATTGTAGCCTTAAAGATAAAATTCAAGCATTTAGTAAAATTAATTAGTACAAGTAACTTAATTGTATTCATTTCAAAATCACATGAAGGAATCAACGCATAATCACATGGTAAAATGTAGGGCTTGAAAAATGAACGTTCATCAGTCAAACTACATTTTACTACTTTTTTAATAAACAGAACAAGAAAACATGTTTTAATTAAAACTAAGTCAAAGAGATGGCCTTTTAAAATTCCAGAGTTGTACAGCTGGTGTTTTAGAGTTTTATATGCCCTAGTATTCTTTCTATTTTTATTTTACTCGCCAAGTTTTTCTTGGTATAGGTGTATCGTACTTTTGGATTGCAATAGACAACTAAAGGGCATGTGAAATGTTCCAAACGAATTTACAGAAAAAACAATAGTTTTCCCCTGCTTCAGTGTCTTTTACTTCAACACAAAATTGAATTGTTCAGAAACTTACCAAAACGCTCATTTTAAACACTCTACAGTTTCAGAATCATTTAACCGAAGCTTCCCCCCTCCTCTACCCCCAGCAATAACTATACTGGGAACATTATTTTATTTAGACATGGTTTCTTGAAAATCTAATTGTCTTTATTGATAAGGATTTAAGGATTTTTAAAGGGGGAGGAGCATTGTGTCCTTGCCTTTTTCATCATTTCTCTCCATGAAAAAAAAAAAAGATAAAAAAGCTATGACCTCTACTTTGTCTAGTTTTTTACAGTTAACAATGTATTGTTAAAAAATAATGTAAGTAACTTATTGCAAAACTTTCAAATCATCCTTGTACGTTGATACGCTCAATATTTAACATTATATGTTGTCACACTTCAAAACAAATTTCGAAATTTGGCACATGTCCTAACGACGAATCACATTTCTTACTACAAGAGAAAACATATATTAGAGAATCATTTTTATGGTATGATTTCATAGAATTCAGAATATATATTTTGGACAAAATAATAATTTAAAAAGTGTATCACATTGTACTAAAAAAAGGGACAAGCGTGGTATTTGGCCGACAAAACTTCTATTTTGCAAAAGGTTGAATAACGCTAGCTAATAATGTTGAATGCATATTGAAACAATAAAGCGAATTGAGTTCCATTTAATGTAATTAAATGTATAAAAACTATTTATTGTATCCTATACACTCATAAAAAATTCCTAAACGAAAAATATATTAGATGATAGCAACATATGGATATGAATTACTAATACTATAATTGAAACAGAAAAGATTGATCACATATATAAAAAAAAAAAAAATTTTAAGTTAATAAATATTCGTGCAATATATTTGTACAGGTTTACAGTTTTAGTTGGTTACAGTACATATACACCTTTTCAAGTACATATTGACTCTTATATCTTATCTATGTCTTAAAATTAAAGAAAATAAAAATAACTTTGATTCAAGTTTTGAACGCTAAGTCTTGTCAAGTTGAAACTTTTTTATTAGATTCACGTCATCAAAACTAAATAAAATGCTTGCCTAATTTTCAAATTTCAAAAATTCAACTTGCATTTTATACCGTGTTTCTTTTCTTTTCTTTCGGTTTATTACAGCCGCCATTACAACGTCCCATAAAAAGCATAGCTTCAAAAAATCGGAATCACACTACTAAATATGCAACATTCATCTTAACTTTATTACTTCGAATCTTGTACGTACAAGTATACAATGCATTGTTTATGCAAATATGCCTCAAAGCTCAAATCTTAATCCTAGACGTTTAAAAGATTGAATTCAGATTTAAATCAGTCATGAAGAATGAATTCAAATTATTATTCCTAATTTTTACATTCATTAACGTTTCCGAAACTGATTTCAAGCATTAGTTGATTGCTTACAAATTAATTGTGAAAATGCCTTACTCCCTTCTCTTAGAGCAAACCCTTCAGAAACACAGAGAGGATGCAAATGTTGATCCTTTGCGTCACAAATTTTTCTCCTCAGGTGTGTACTCGAGCGAGTTTATTTTTAGATTCGACGTCACCCTGTGTGCTACTTGTGTCACCCTCTATCCACCAATAAGCAGGGAGTTCGTGGCAAGTGTATCGGAAAAATACCCAGCTCAGCGATTTCTAGAGGAGAGAGAGAGAGCTTCTCTCCTCTTTCTCTCTTCCCATCCGAGGATAATAGGCATCTTTGGTGGGAAGATATGGGGGGGGGCAAAGTGGGTCACGTGCTGAGTGCCATGCGCAGTCTCTGTCGGATTTGTAGAGAGCTCTTGGGATGCGACTATTCTTTTCTTATGTCCTGTCAGCTCTAAATAGTATGGACTTTTTTATATATCGTATATCAAGGGAGCAAATATTTTTTTGCTGTAGCTAGTAATAATGGTTTGGATTGTGATGTGTACAATAAAAAAGGTAGCTTTAGGTGTAACTCTTAATATGTCTTGACAGCAGTGTCGAATTATTACTGCTTGTGCAGTTGTCATGTTGTGTTTATAGTTAAAGAAAATATTACGCCAAGTAATAATGACTCGGGTTGGGATGCGTACAACAAAAAATATGGCATTAGGTGTAACTCTTAATATGTTTTGGCACATTAAGACATCAGTGTCAAATTACTACTGCTTGTGCGGTTTCGAAGTTGTTTTTTGTAGTCGAAGTAAGTAGGCATAAATACGCAATGTTAAACAAATCACGAATCCTAAAAAGCTATAATAATTTTCAAGGCGGTGATTCGTCCTGGTCATTACTTAAAGAAGATTAATGAGTTGCGGAAACTTTCGGGGTGAATTATATTTGTAAAATAATAATAATGATATTAAAAAAATACATTAAAAATACATAAAACAAAAATGAATGTTAATAAATACATAAAAAGTTTAATGTATCAAAAAATAAATAATATTTAGTAGACGTGCGTGAAAAAGAGCCTGGAGAAGGTTTTAAAGAACTGCTAGCCTACTTTACCGCTTACTAGCGTATAAATGTTAAGAAAGATTTTTTCTTTCTTTTTTCGGCTTATTTGCATCTCCAATTGACCTTTGGTTGTTTCTGGAAAAAAATGACACTTTACTAAAAATGTGTGATTTTATTGTTGCAAAGTGAAGGGTCAAGACGTAATATCTAGTAGACATGTGTGAAAAAGAGCCTGGAGAAGATTTTAGAGAACTACTAGCCTACTTTACCGTTTACTAGCGTATAAATGTTAAGAAAGATTTTTTCTTTCTTTTTTCGGCTTATTTGCATCTCCAATTGACCTTTGACTGCTTCTTGAAAAAAATGACACCTTACTAAAAATGTGTGATTTTATAGTTGTAAAGTGAAGGGTCAAGACGTAATATCTAGTAGACATGTGTGAAAAAGAGCCTGGAGAAGATTTTAGAGAACTACTAGCCTACTTTACCGTTTACTAGCGTATAAATGTTAAGAAAGATTTTTTCTTTCTTTTTTCGGCTTATTTGTATCTCCAATTGACCTTTGACTGCTTCTTGAAAAAAATGACACCTTACTAAAAATGTGTGATTTTATAGTTGTAAAGTGAAGGGTCAAGAAAATCATTGACGCACGTTTCTTTCCTGCGCATGTAGAACATAAGTAAGAAAAACCGTTTTACAGATTTTCAACGAGAAGGTACCTACGATCTAACATGGCAATTTGTGGACGTCAATTAGTTCTTACACTGAAACCTTGACATTTGTGTTGCTGTTGATAAATAAGCTTTGTGAAATTTCGCAAGATATTGCAAATTGTGGCAAATTTCTCCCTCAATTACATGAAATTTTTAACCGTTCCATCACTTCTAGACTAGAAAAACAGCATCATTTTGGTGGCTTAAAAAATTAACCAACAATTCTGAATCCAAAAGTCAGACTATCGTTAGTTAAAGAAAATAAATACCTTTGTGCGATAGCTGTAAAGTTTAAATTCAACGTTAATAATGCACAAATATGCAGGTATACTGCAGACACGTGTTTCGGGGCTACAAGGAGCCCCTTTTTTAATGCAAGAAGTATGAGCTTTAGGATGAAGAATCATCCCATAAAAGCCAGCTTTTATGCATTATTAACTTTGAATTTAAACTTTACATACATATCGTTAGTTATATTATCCCTTTTTTGTGCAGGAGGTATGAAAAACGTTTGTTTGGTGCATACAAAGTTTAGGGATTGCGCTCTTATAAAACTTTTAAATACTTATAAGGATTTTTTTTAATATGATTACATTGTTATGGCGCAATGCGGAATATGATGATGCATGGAATGGTGTTAAAAAACAGAAAAGTTACCATTTTTGAACTGAAGTTAGCATGGTACTGAGACGCAGATTTATCATATCGAAGTGTGTTTCAGCTAACCCTTAAATTGCTGCATATGTAAATATTGCAATGTTTAAAATGCTGTTTTTGCTTAGTGTATTTGAAAAGATCTGTGGTACTGTGTATTTGTGAATACAGTGAATTCTTACTTATACACTTTCTCATTTAAGCGCTTTTTTCACTTATACGACGATTTTAAATGGTCCCAGCACATTCCATAGCAAAATAACGATAGTATCATTCGTTTATATGTCGCTCTAAAGATAAATATTTCACTTATGCGCCTAACTTTCTGTATAATGAAAAAAATTAAACTTATTTTTTTAAAAAAATTAGCATTTTTCTTCACTTTTCTCCTTAATCTTTCACTTTTATTGCTCACGGAAGGCGTTTTTTTCCCGCATGAACTAGAGTTCGGAGAGAGTCAATTATCTATTATGGATCGTTTCAAATGGAACAGTTAGTAATTAGCTACGCTACAATTTTTGTTTTCTCTTTATCATTGCAGGTACGTTACAGTAATTGCCAAACCATAGTAATCTGTCCCTTTTCTATAGAAAAATTCTTATTCACTCTATCGTTAGAAACTATATTGCGTTTTAGTCCTTTAAATAGGCTTGTTCACTTATACGTCTCCCTCACTTGTGCGTCTTTTTCTCTTGGTCTCTTGAGCCGGTGCATAACTGGTCTACTGCTGCTCCCCGGTTCATTTTAAAAAGACCCGTGCGAGATTGTATGTGTCGAGAATTTCAAATTAAATATCGAGCAATATTGAATAAATTGCTGTTTAATTGCTTCCTTTTACAACCTTATCATTTGCGATCTTTGTGTTCGCATCAAATGAAATTTAACGAAATATAAAGCTTTATACTTTGAAAAAATGAATTGCACGCGGTTTAATATTAACTAATAACTGTTTTTACAAAAAAAAAACTTTCTTTTCGGAAAATCGTTCTTCGTGTTTGAAATATTTTTCTGCCTAAGCCAGCAGAGTGAAAGTGACAGCTGTTCTTAGAAATTTGAAGTGAATATGCAGGAAATTACGCTAGTTCAGTTCTGAACGAGTTTTTTTAAAGAGGTTTCTGTTGCTTAAAGAATTTTTGTTTAGTGTTTACTATTAAACAAAATTATTGAGCTTCTTAATAGTTAAAATTGTCACATTTAATACATTATGAGTGTTCTAAGTTTAGAACACTCTCTAAGAATCCCTTAAAAAAAGAAGAATTAAAAGTCATTCAATTGGTAGAACTTTCAACCTCCATGTATGAGCACGTAATTTTTGAGTTATTGCAACTGATATGTTCTTTAATACGAGAAAAAGGAATCCATACGGTGTCATCATTTTTTTATTTAATTATTCAACCCCAAAAAATGTAAAAAAAATATATTTAAGAATAAATATTATATTTACACTAAAGCATTAATAAAATAGATAAACATCTGATTAAAATCAGATATCAGGAAGTGCAAATTACAACAAATGGGCACAAACATTTTTTGCAAAGTGACAATTATTAGATGAGTGTAACATTGCTAAGGTATATTTCAATAAAACATTTGATAATTTTTTTGTCAGTGACAAGTTTTATATACTTTTAACGTCGTCTGTGTGTTTGATTTTACTATAACATGTTTTTCTCTTAAAGCGTTTGTTTAACTAGCAAACACATTTTTCGTCAAAAGCAAACTCTTAACATTATTATTATTTTTTCACTAATCTAACAACAATACATTTTTGCGCTATTTTAGTATAATCCGTCAAACTTTTCATCTGGATAGCATAAAAATTAAACAAAAATCATCAGAAACTTTTGAAGTCTTTAATCCCGTCACCAGGCACAAAAGATGCCGTTAACAGTCCACTGCCGATCTTTTAACATTCCACCGCTAAACTTTCAACTGCTTCAGAATCCCTCAACGTTAGCATAACAAATGAATCAACTTTCTAAACATCTTTCTGACTCTGGCTTCTAAGATTACGCGCTCCCCCTTTTCCCTATTTATCCCGGCTTTGCTCGTAAGCAAGCATTTCCGAGGAAGATGCTGGGGCAAAAAAAAAAAAGGATCGTCTGCAAAAGTAGTTTGATGTTGAGCAGGGGAGACGAACTCCCTCTAATCTCCCAGGCTCGAAGGTTCTTTGAGCGTTGGGCGTTTTTTGGCTCAACTCCAGCATCCAAATAGACCGAACAGAGCACCGGTCTTGTAACCAGGCGTGCTTGCCGGAGATTGACAGCCCGGTGCGCCTCTTTAAAGAGCCCCCCGGGGATCGGGCACAAAAACGTGTTTGTAGAGCGGATGGGATATTGGGAATCGGGGGTTGTAAGGAAATGCAGTCGATACCGCTTATTAGAATATCGGTTGAAAGAAGATCCCTTCTTAACCCATTTATGCCCAAGTTTTTTAAACATTTTTTTTCAATTTTTATCTGCTTAAAACTTTTACCTTGAATGGTTCATATACATTTTAGGCTTAAAATAGTACGCCGTTGCCATATTTATTAAGTTCTTTAACGTCCTGTTTACGGGATATTTTGCAAATATGTGAGTAAAATACGACCTTACTTGACTTAACTTTTGCAAAGTAACATTACAGAAGGCATCTGTGATCAATTTTAAGCAAATCATTTAAAAAAAAGTTTAATTTTATTAAAAATAAGTTCGCAAAAAAAACTTACTTTCTGTGGCTGTCCATGCTGGATCGTTGCTTGACTGATTTGTCTGAAAATAGCTGTCAATAAATAAACTCTGATGTCCAAATAGTGGCTCTAACTATTTTTCTCAAGAAGAAGGTTTATTTAACTTCTAAAAAACAGTAAAATGAGTAAAATGATGTTAAGTAAAATGATGTACCCGTTTCAGGGCTTTGTATGCAATAACTAACAAGCGTCCCGTTTTTAGGCTACTGGGCATAAATGGGTTAATATCATACATTTTCATTGTACCAAACCGTTGTAGTTTGATTTTAAGAGATTAGTTGTTGTGTTTTAATTATCAGTTGAAGTAACTCGAGTGTTTTTTCTGTAACGTTTAATTAAAACAGATATTCGAATCAATGTATCCATTTTTGTTTAGAACGGAACCTTTTTACCTTTTTAGAGAGCAAATTCAAGTTCATCAAAGTATTTAGGGATTGGGCATTTAATATGATTAGATCTTACTCTTTAGAGGCATTTTGTATCATTTTTTCTTCAATAAGATTCCATTCTAGTAAGAGCTCGTTATTTTGACGGAGAAATGACGGACATTATTTGCTCATTGCAATGCTATAAATACCTTTTAACTAAGCTCTTTCTTTCTGTTTTAATTGGTAAAGTGTTTTTTAAAGAGTATGTGCTTGGAAATATTTGATGACTCATCACCAAAATCTGTACTTATACTTTCAACGAAAAATGTCATGTTTTATTAAAGTAAAAGAAAGCGATACATAATAATCTTACTTTTGTAACAAATACTGAGGAGTTATCTACACACACATAATCATTGTAAGCACAATTATTTTAGAAAAACAATGTGTTCAATGCATGATTTATAAAAGAAGAAAAATTCTTCTCACTTTTATAAACCATAACTAAATGTGCACACACTTATCGATGTACATTTATTTCAAAAATGTTTTACTAAGCGTTTGCGATTATCTAGTAAATTTTGAAAATATTTGCTATTTGTCGCCCCTATTTCATTTGCAACTACGCAATTTGAAGTTTCCGTAAAGTACCTTTGATATTTCTTTCATGAAATTTTAAAAGTAGAAACAAGTTGTTTGCGAATTATGTAAAATGTATGCAAGATTTAATACATATAAATGCTAAAATTTTGACTCACGTCAATTTATGATACTATTCAAAAATATTAAAGTACCAATAGTCGTGGTGCTAAATTATTGTTTTCACAAAGTTGCCTATTATAAAATTCCCTTGATTCGACTTCATTTTGTGTGTGTC
Source organism: Uloborus plumipes (assembly GCA_038373865.1). Classification (NCBI taxonomy): domain Eukaryota; kingdom Metazoa; phylum Arthropoda; class Arachnida; order Araneae; family Uloboridae; genus Uloborus; species Uloborus plumipes. The sequence continues at coordinate 66,094 of JAXGGA010002713.1, forward strand.
CTAACAAAAATTCACCTAAGTTTCTTTTACACCATTTCAATCGTCCTTTATGAACTTGAAATCTAACATAAAGACTGTGTTTGCATTACTGAATCTTAAGTTAATTATTTTACTAAATGTTTCATATGTTAGTCTATTTGGAAGTATTTTGTAAAATTTAGTCATTTTAAGGCGATAAGGGACTATCATTTTTTTCTTTAGCAGTTTTCAATGAATTTCTTTGCAATTTGCAGCATAGCTATATGTTGCTAATAGTAACACATTAAAAATTTTCATTGAAATATTTTAAAATTAATTTTTTTCTTTAAAATTTAAATTTTAACACTTTTTCTATATTATTCCTCGCTCCTGAAATTTCATCAAAATGATAAAATGCAAGCAAAATGTGGAACATAAAACACCAGAAAATAAAATGATGGGAGCACTTTTTCTATTTATTGTGGCAAAAATTAAAGAAAAAAACACGAACTAAAATCTGCATTTTTTTTTGTAAAAGATATCCATATTTCAATAAAACATAGCAAATATTTTCGACACAGCGAATAAAGTAGAAAATTCCTTCCCAACAAAATGTTAAAAAACTTCTTAAGTATATTGCAAAATTTTTTTAGCAAATTTAAATACTTTTTACACTAGACCAGTATGATTTGTAAACACGCGTAAAATTATGTTTTGAGAAAATTAACATTTACTATTTTGCTGTTGTATATTTCATTATTAAATTAATGTTTAGTACAAAGTCACCACAAATAAGGCAAATCTATTTATTTACAAGAGCAATAACATGTATTTCAATCATATAGCTTTTAGAAATATCATCAAAGAAAAACCGATTTTTTGACCATTTTTTGCTCATCTGAAAGTCCCTTCTCACCTTAATTGGGTTGTATAGTTTTTTTTTCTAAAAGAGCGTCACGTTATTGAAACCAAAAGTATAGTTAAAATTATTACTTGTAATACTTTTTGTAATCGACATCGTAGTAGGTTATATAGACTTCATTTTCCCGCTCACAAATGATTTTACACATAAATTTTCCTCATTTACGCTTAAGCTTTTAGCTAAAAATATTCAGTGCATTAGATAGACTAATTTCAAACACACGAAAAGAAACCTTTAAAGAATTTTAAGTACGTTGCAGTTTAAAGGCAGAACTGTAATGTTTCATATTGCACCTCTTAGTTCCTTCGTTTAACCGAAGTATTTGACGCGAGTAAGTTAAACTTCTAATTTACCACGTTTTAAAATTCCGCAAATACTGCGCGACCCCTAATCAGCATCAATACCCGTTTTACGCAAAACGACAAATGGCAATGTCCTAGATTTGAAAGTTTACATGGAAACCCAATTGTCTGAAATTTAACAAAAACTAATAAAAACCTGAAACAACGGTGGACTTGTCTTTACCGTTTACAAATAATAGAACAATATTTCAGCTTCTATTTTCTTTTTTATCGTCTGCATGATCAATTTTAAACGCAGAAGAATGAGAACGATACAAAATTAAACTCTTGCGTCATTAATGGCTTTTTTTCCCCTTTTACCGCTGAAACACAAAGCTTTGGAAAGATAAATAAAATAACAAGAGAGAGCTATTCTATTGGTTTTCAAAAATACTCTTAGTGTTTTTTTATTTGATGGGAAAATGGTTGGTACTGGTGTTCGCGATGTTTTTCCAAGAAAAATTGCAATCTATATTTCGTGTTTTTGACATGTACTAAGGAATTTTTCAATAACGATTGGTCCTGCTTTTGAAATAACACATAATTTATGTGGTCTTTTAAAAAGTGAAAAATTATCTTTTGTGAAAATAAAAAAGCTTGTACAGTATAAAAAGTAGTGCTAATCTTTTCTTTTTATGTTTAAATAAATTGGTTTCAAATTTGCAATATTTAAATAATGCCTAAATGTACCATTAATAAAAGATTTTAACTAAAATTGCTCTCAATTTGTTTTGCTGGTAACTGTTTATTTTTTTGCAATTTTTAATCTAAATTTGAGGTAAATGTATGGAAAGAAAAGTCTTTTCGTTACGTTATTATTGCACACCGTTTTTCAGCAGTTAGTAATTTTATTTTAGGAAAAGCGTTAGTTAAAGTAACTCAAGAGTTTTTGCTGTGACATTTAATTGGAACAGAAATTTGAATTCACTTGTCCATTTTTGTTTAGAATAGAGCATTTTTAACATTTTTGCTGCTTTCGTTTAACATAAATTATTTAATTATTTTGCAGTTTGTATAGTACAATTAAGGTTAAATATTTTAATGATTTTAATTTATTTAATGCCAGTTTTCCCAAAAACAGTTCTAATTGATGCGCTTGGAAGTTATACTTCAATTTATATTCAAAGTTTTTTTTTTTTTTTTTTGTAAAAACAACTTCGCATAGGTTTAATAAGTCTTCTTACGATTTTTAATTTTGATATGGATGTTAGTTAATGCCTTTGTTAATGTATATATTGTAATATTTATTTATTAAAATTGCTTTAAAATACTTTTATTGAAAACAATATTTTTTGACGAAATGTCTTATCCAAATACTTGAAAAGTCATTAAAACATTTAAATGTTATTGAGCTGTAATTTCCTTTCATATTTCAAAGCTTTGTAATATTTTCAAGTTAAAAAAAGCGTTATTAGTATTTATAAAACTTCTCAGCATCGAAGCGTTATTGATGTACTGAAATATACTTACAGCAATGCTTTTTGCTACCAGAATTTTATTATTATTAGGGCTAGCAGTGGCAAACATTTGAAATTTTCATGATATTATAAATATTTATTTTTTTAGTTCTTTAATGTGTGGGCGGAGGTAAGGGATTTCAAAGTATTGGGTTTGCTTGAATGAAGGTTGCGGGCTTGATACAGATCTATCAGTGGCCCTTTTTGCTTCAAGAAAAAAAAGTTAAATTTTTTTCACTTTTTCTAAAGGAACATAAACAGCTAATAATTCAAAATTATGTCTCAGTGCAAGTTTTATTATAGAATACATTTATCTTTCCGTATGTACTATAATTTTCAAAACAAATTTCCACCTTGTTTATTTTGAAAAAGGTTGTCTGTTTAAACTATTTTACTTCATAATCCCCCGATGCAAGTAAACTTTCACTTTACAAAATTTGAAACATCAGCAAATGCGAAGCGTGGATTTAGTACAGGATATCGAAAATACTTTTTTAAATTTTTTTTAAAACTTTGAGAGAGTTTTCAGGACGTTTTTGAGGGAAAAGGGGAGGAGTAAAAATGGGCCTGCAGCAGGGAAAATGACAAAGCTTAATGAATGAACAAGCGCAATAGTTTTTTATTGTTTCCTTTAAAAAAATTTATTGAAGAAATCATTGTAGCCAATTTGTCAATTAAACAGTGGAAAACATAATTAAAAAAGTAACTGTTCATTAACTGGGTACGTTTATTCACTCGATGAACATATCTTATCAATTAAGAGATAACTGGGGTAAGTTACTGTTGCCGACTAATGTATTAAAAATTAGAAAGCTTATTTTTAAAAAAGCAGTTATTCAGTAATCGTGTTCGTTTCTTCACCGAATAGACTTACTTAACTAGTTCGAAGTTAGTTAAAATATGTTAAAAGAAGCAAAAAATTACATAGTTAACAGTTTTTATCACACATTGCTAAAAATATAATTTAGTCGTGTATTACTAATTGTGAGGGAGAAGTTACGGAAATCATTCATCTGCCAAAAATCATTCACCATTTTTCCAAGTAGAGCTGAAGAGGCAGAATGAAATATGCAGAGAGGGAGAAAAATTACCTGATTCGGAGAAGACTTTTCATCAATTTGCCGAAGTCGGAGAACAATGGCAGCGCACTTCACGATTTTTTAGCTGTCAAAAGCCTCAACTCGACACTGCATGAAATGTGACTTTCGGGGGATTTTTCAGCTTAGTGCCGGAAAAAGGACCTCGAGGAAAAACATTAAGTGCCTAATTCATTCGCGTCACGATGGGGAGGCACTTGTCATTTCCTCGCAAATCGATGGCTCGCTGAAGAAAAACACACAAAGGGCATTTTGCTCTTTAAAAACTCAATTACGCGACGGCTGAGGACCGCTTTTGTGTAGTTGTCAAAATGTTTCGAAGGGTTTTTATTTTACTTCTGTTGAGACGGGAGGAGGGGGTTGGGGTTTGAAAAAATGGAAGCCCAGAGCAAGAATAAAAGTTTCATTATAAAAGTTCGCCTGTCATAGCTGTTGATATATTTTGGACGCTTGTGGCTCGTTTTACGCTATTTTTGAAGAGTGGTTAAATGAAGGATATACACCGTCTCATTTATGCGTCTTTTTCACTTATACGACGATTTTCAATGGTCCCAGCACGTTCCATAGCAAAATAATGATTGTATCATTCGTTTACGTGTCGCTCAAAGGATAAATATTTCACTTATCTGTTCAATTTTCCTTAAAATGTAAAAAAAAAAAAAAAATATTTTCTTTAAAAAATAAACGATTTTTCTTCCCTTCCCTCTTTAACCTTTCCCCTTTATTGCTCACGGTAGGCATTTTTTTTAAAGCATGAACTAGAGTTCGAAGATTGACAATTACCAATTATGCATTGATTTGAAATGATTAGGTATGCTACAATTTTTGTTTTCTCTTTATCATTGTAGTTACGTTACAGTAATTGCCAAACAGTAGTAATATGTCCCCTTGTCTATAGAAACATTCTTATTCATTCTCTCATTAGAACCTATGTTGCGTTTTAGTCCTTTAAATAGGCTTGTACACTTGTACAATTCTCTCACTTATGCGCCTTTTTCTGTTGGTCCCATGGGCCAACGCATAAAAGAGAGTTCACTGTGTGTATATATATATATACACACTAGCAGAAAAAAAAATACCAACACCAAGAAAAACCTTCTGTAGAGTAATAAAATTTGGGTAATGCAATTGTCTAGTTAACATGTTTAATTGATTAAATGTACAAGATCACTGGCTAATTTAAGCTCAAGAAAATGCTGTGCAAATGTGAAATTATGTTAATTTAGTAGAGGGTGTAACCTCCAGAATTTTGAAGGCAAGCCTGCAAGCGTGCATGCATTATGTCATACATGTGCCGAATGTCACTTTGTAGTATGGAGTTCCATGTTTGCTGCACTTGTTGTGTCAATACTAGGACTGTCATTGCTGACTGTGGATGATGCTCGAGGTACCGTACCATGATATGCCATACGTTATCAATTGGAGACATACCTGGTGATTTTGAAGGTCATGGTAACATGTCAGCACTCTGTAGAGTACATTGCGTTACAGCAGCGATGTGAGGGCGAGCGTTATCCTGTTGGAAAACGCCCCCTTGAATGCTTCTCATGAAGGGCTGTACCACTGGTTAAATTACCAGACTGACGACAAATTTTCAGTCAGTGAGTTTGGGATAACCACAAGAATGCCCCTGCTGTACTAGGAAATTGCTCCAGAGACAATAACTCCAGGTGTGGGTCTCGTCTGTCTAGGCCGTAGACCACTTGGATGCAGGCGGTCCCCTGGCCTCCTTCTGACCAATATACAGCCACCACTGGCACTAATTCAGAATCTGTTTTCATCAAAAACTACAACAGATCTCCACTCCGACCTCCAGTGAGCTCTGTCGTGGCACCACTGCCGTCGGAAAAGGCAATGGTTTGCAGTCAATGGAATACCGGCTGCAGGCTGCCTGGCTCGGAGCTGTCCTTAAACAGTTTCTTACCGTTTTTTGGATCACGACGGTACCAACTGCAGCTCGAATGTCAGCCGCAGATGCAGTACGATGCGCCACAGCCGTACACAAGATTCGGTGATCTTCCTTCTCAGTCGTGCCACGTGGCAGCTCGGAACTCGATCTTCTTGAGGTAGTACCATTCCTTGCCCATAGCTTCCAATAATCATGCATGGTGGAAACATTCCCATCCAAGTCTTTCTGCAATATCGCGAAATGAAAATCCACCTTCTCGTAGCCAAATTGTACGACCTCGTTTAAACTCGGTGAGCTGTTGATAATGGCTTTCTTTGTCTTCTTAAATTCATTCCTAGCTAACATTAACGCAATTTGTCAAATTTCACGGAAAAAATAATAAACACGAGCTTCACAACACGCTTTTAAAACAAGCCTTATTTGCATGTTCTGAGTGACGCCAGCTGCGCCACACTTATGCGCGGAACGCGAAATTTCAATCGATGTCATCTTTCAGTTGTATAAATACGCTTACCAAATTTCGTTTATCTAACACAAGTCTTTCTTGGTGTTAGGATTTTTTTTCCGCCAGTGTATATATATGCATACACACATTTTTTAACAGATTTACTCTAGCTCAATGTTACCTAAAACACGTACATTTAAAAGTAAATCCTTGAGTGCATCTTGGGAGCCCCAGTTTATGACTAAAATTATCTAGTAAACTATTTTGCTCTTTTGATATCAGGATACCTTTTATAGACGTAGTTTAACTATTAGCGCTTTGTATATATATGCAATACATTGTTTTTTTTTGTACTATACTCTGTTACTTTAAAATTGGCGTATCAAGTGTAGAAATTTTTCGTCGTCTCCATGGAAACCGTACAAAAGAAAAAAGCTCCACGCTTCTTTTTTATGCACTGCTGTTGAGGCATTTCATTCCTTTTATGTTTATCGAATTAGGCTTATGCTTTCATTTATATCCTCATATCTCTGTTATTTCTCAATGTTTTCTAGAAAATCTAGTCATACATTAATACAGCAAAAACTTCTTAGAAAATGTTGTGCTTTAGAAACGTTAATTTTTTAGTAAACTAATACTTTATGCACAAAGCGATTTTAACCGTTTGCGTTTAACCATTGTTGCAAAAGCTAAGTGGGGAAAAAGTTCATAGCACGGTAACTATGACAACCATCATTGGAAAAATACAGAGACGGGGAAATTAACTTTACTTTGAGCCGCCTCCTCTCGTTACTCGGGTACATTGCATTTGCTTTTATTACATACATCTGCCTTTGAAATAACTACATAGATAGCTTGTAACTAACTACTTTACAGGTTGACCAGCATTTAAAGCGTTGAAAAGAGATGTTAATTTATTGAAAATTGTTTGGTGTATCAAGTTATAACCTGGCAGTTAGATACGGTCTCATTGCATTAGCTTTTGTTGTTTACTTTCCATATAAATACGCAGAATTATAATTCAACTTCGCAGAGATGGCCTATGAGTCCTCCTTTTTTCAGGATTGTCCATTTTTAGGAAGGGGTGATACGCAGATGAAAATTGAGGAATGGGATTCACAATTGATGGGGGAATTTGAATGGGTAGAAATTCTACCTATTTTAAGGAATGGACTCGTTTTCTCATTTGATTGACACCGGCCATCTCATCGCGGTTGAATTATAGCTCACTTGAGGCATCTAGAATCCCTTTTTATCAAATTGATCTGCAACGCCAAAGGGTGGCCGTTTGATAAGCACTTTTGATTTAAGGAGTTATTGGAGCGAAGGTTTGGAAATACACTGTAACTTTTGACTCGATAATGTTCAGCTCTGCAAAAATTAGTTAATGTGGTAAAATTTAGAAAGAAACTAGTGAGTACATATTCACCTGGGACAGTTCTTCCCTTGTTAATTACCAAAGGACTAAGCTGCATGTCTTTCCCTGATTTTTCAAACCTCTATTTTCTTTCAATTTTAATCCTTTACTGCCCACAGTGACTCTAAGGTTGCAGCAACTTTCATCATTATATTTCCTTATAGAATCATTATTTCCTCAATAAACAGTTACTTAAGTTAATTACTTGAGCGGCGTAATACGACCGATTTTCATTTGAGTTGTTGATACTCATACAAGGAAATGTTTCAGTTATAAACCTATTTTGAAAATATATATGTGGCTTGGTTCTAAAAGGACCTAAGTCAAAAATGTTAGTATCGAGAAAAAGGCGATATGCTATAAATTTCTACCACTGGCAATGACATTGGCTGACATTATTATGGAAATGCAACCAATTTTAGTTTGATATTAGACATTGGCCTTTGTAGAATTAGAGTTTTACTAAATTGGAAACTTCTGATGTAAATAACACAGAATGCGGAAAAAATTGACATTGGCCCTTTTAGAACCAAGCCACAGATATAAAAGCTTTAAAAAATATATCCTCATTTGTGTTGAAGACATCACTCCTTAAAATTCTACTCATATTTTTTTATCCCTACAGAAAAGAATAATTTGGATAGTACATGGTTAAAAATTGTCTTTCTTAAAACTTCATATTTTATTTGTTTTTTGTTTTGCAATAATACTGTTATTTATTTATGTTAAATTAAAAAGATTGAATCTGCACCCTTGCAGGATCAGTTATTTTAATTTCTTTCGACAGCTTTACAAACATCGACAAAACCTTGAAAAATAAATATATAAATAAACAAAGCAAAGATTAAAGTGTAATTGATTCCACAATTTTATCCACTACAACTTTATTCACTCTACTTTTATTTACTCTAGTATATGTACCTTTAGTAAGAAAAATACAGGTCGTATAATTTTTTTACTCTAGCTGAAATACTAACTTTAAAAATATCAATTAACTTGGTAATTATATGTTGACAAACCCTGTCTAAAACTTTTTTTTCTAATAAATAAACATTAATAATTAAGAATAAAAAATATTTAAATCTTCGATTTTTTTTTTTCATTTTCTCGAAGTGTCTTTACTTTCGAAGTTTTATTACTTTTGCTTTCAAGTTACTCTAATGAAGTTTAATACCTTAACGTTTTTACTCAGACTGTAAAATATTTATGTGTTTATTATTTTTCTTTCCTCTCAGTTGAAAATTAAAAAAAACTTCTAAAGCGTTTCGAAAAATATTACTTCTTGTAGGTCTTATCTTTGTGCGATTTTTTTTAGCTTAAATATTTTTAATGCTACTAAAAAAGTAGCTCTAACTTCTATTAAAAGTTCAACTTTTTCTCGATTTTCATTAAATTTTTTTAGTGTTTTTATGGCTTGTGCACCAAATTCGCCGAGATTTTTAGACAGCATTTGACGTCAGATAAAAAAAAATAATTAATTTCTCAGTAAATTATTTTTTATTTATTAACAAACGCTTTTTTTATTTAAAGTTTTGTCAAATTGTTATGAAAACTTTTATTGACTAAAGAGTGTTTACAAAAATAGGTACTGTGTTTAGATTCTTTTTTAAAGACAAAAAAAAAATTATACACATTTTTTTAATAAAGGGCTATCTTAGTACATTAACAGTGCCTTGTAATCTTGTCAAAGAATTAACTGCGCATTTTAAACTAAATGATTCATTTTTCTGCCCACTTTCTTTCAAAGAAGTACTCCCCACTTAGCAAAGCATTTTTTCTCTCTCTTATTGCTTATAAATTTATTGGGTGGATTTTTTTTCTTCATTGTCATTAGATGAGCTTCATGTGGTCTTTAATTAATAGAAAACTCCACTATCCAAACACCTCTGAGCCGTTATCTTGCTTTTTGTGAAATTTCCTGTCAGAATGCCAAATGATAATTTTTTCCCCATTTTTTACGCGTTCTTCTTTTTTCCCTCTCCATTTTCCCTTCTCATTTTAATTTCCATCTTCTTTGTTGTTAGCAGCCATTAAGGGAGAAATGTCCTAATTTATTTTTTGAGCAAGGATTACTCACTTTTTTTTTTCCTCTTCTTCTTTTGGAATTGCTAACTTTTCCTCGGGAATTAATATCATTTTAAATAAATTCCGCCTTTTCTGGCCATTTTCCGTTTTATTTATTTTTCCCTATTATTTTCCAGTAGGAACTTTGGACGTTATTTCGCATAAAATTACGCTTTTGATGTCGTTTAGTGGATTACATTTGAATGATGTTGCAATTTTATCAAAGATAGTGTTTCTTAGTTTTCCATTTTCATTTTTATTTAAATCTGTTTTTGCACACTGCTGCAAAATTGCTTTATGCACGAGAAAATTACATATATTTTAAATATTGATTACTCGTCTTAGGAATTTAATACGTATATTAATTTTACATTTTATGTTACCCTTTCGTAGTGTATTTTCCATACTAAATATTATACATGTAATTATATTTTTAAGCTTGTATTAAAGACATGAACCATACAAAATGTAGTATGCTCCGTCTACGCTTCTTAAATTAAAAAAGTGCATGTTTTGAGGTTTTTTAAAGTTGTGTTCTTTGCTATGGTTTTAGGTCTTTAATTTCATATTTCAAACCTTTTTTTTAGGTAAGTTGGTGTACATATTTCTCGATTTTTTTGACTTGATATATTTATACCAGGAGCACTATTTTAAAATTCGAATCAGTTCAAAATTTAACTAAGTAGTAATGAACTAAAAAATACTGTATTTTAGGTGTTTTACGAATTAAATTACTTTCTGTGAAGTTTATTTAAAAAAAACGGTCTGTTAAAATTTATAAAGCGTTGAAAATACTCAATAAACAGTTAAATTCATGTTTTTAGCTGGTACAAATTAAATGAACATATGATGATGGTATAATGGTCAATCACGTGCAATAATGAAACATTTCGAGACATTATTTTAAAGATTAATATTTCGCTTCGTACTTATTGTTAAGACATAAATGTTTACCAATAAACAAAACAAAAATGTCGTGCAAATGTTTCCTGCAAATATCCTTGGTATTATTTTTATTAATTACTGTTTTTGACAAACGAGTTTTTATGATAAAAAGTAAGATAACTAAGTATATCACGCTTCGTGATTTCACAGATTTACTTTAGAATCATGCTCTTTGAATACAAAATTATTGAAATACAAAATTCGATATGATATTACATTGTCGACTAAAATAATGATAATCGCTGAAGTAATTAAAAAAGAAAATAGCGGAGGAAAAACCCCTCGTGTTTTGTTAAACAATAATATAAGACTATATTGTAGTCATTTATAGTTAGTACTCAACATTATCGCTCAATGTTGCAACTCACAAATCTGAAACTAAGGCTCGTGCTATTGTATTGAATCAAAGTTTAAGCTCGCTTTTTATAAGTTGAATTATCATCTAAAGAAACTAGTATCGCAAAAGTATATTGGTTAGTGTTTTTTATAAATATTGGATTATACTGTAACTATTCATATTCGATAGTTGAAAGCATTAGTCAATACTGCACAAATCTGAAAATTAGGCACGTGCTTTTCCATTGACCCAAAGTTTCAGCTATCTCCAGTCTAAGTCGAACTATCATCTAAAGAAACTTGTATCACAAGGAAAAAAAAAAGAGATATCGATTCTTAGCGAAGGGAAAAAAAAAGTTTTAAGAAACGAGAAAAACTTCCTTCGATATTCTGACCTAAAACAGAAACCGGAATTTCACAATTTTCCCACTGCATATGAGAGAAAGGTACGAAAACAAAGAAACGGCATCGTATCGGTTTATCGATTTTCGAGTACCGTCTCATTTCTAGAGAATGAAAAAAAAGAACAAAAGGGAAGAAAAGTTCCGAGTGAATAAATCAAGCAAAATGAAAGAAAGTTGCGAAAACAGAGGAACTGAGCGCAAAGATATGCTCTCCATATTTTGCATGACTTCGTTGCATTAGTGGGGACGTTTTGCTTGGTATACCTAACTATTATATATATATATATATATATATATATATATATATATATATATATATATATATATATATATATATATATATATATATATATATATATATATATATATATATATATATATATACAGGGTGTCCACTCCAATCGTGGACCAATAGCTAATTTCTAAACCGTTAGAGATAAGCATAGAGTTTATTTAGGAAAAAATCTCCAAATTACGAAAGGAATTTTGGGTCCATTCAATGTTTTTCAAAAAATCAAATTTTGAAAGAGTTACGAAATTTAAATTTTTATACAGCCCCCGAGTTCTATCAATCATATTTAGCAAAACATTCTTGACACTGTAACGTTTAAAACTAAAAAAAATCACTCTTCTACCACAAAAATTGACCGAGTTATGACGTTTTGAAAAATCAAGATTTTGCACTGTTTTATGACGTCATCGAGAGATCACTTAAGGGACCGTTTGCGAAATCCTTCAAAATCTTCATTTTTCAAAACGTCATAACTCGGTCAATTTTTGTGGTAGAAGAGTGATTTTTTTTTAGTTTTAAACGTTACAGTGTCAAGAATGTTTTGCTAAATATGATTGATAGGGCTCGGGGGCTGTATAAAAATTTAAATTTCGCAACTCTTTCAAAATTTGATTTTTTGAAAAACATTGAATGGACCCAAAATTCCTTTCGTAATTTGGAGATTTTTTCCTAAATAAACTATATGCTTATCTCTAACGGTTTAGAAATTAGCTATTGGTCCACGATTGGAGTGGACACCCTGTATATATATATATATCTATATATATATATAACCTAAACTATTGACAATAGTAACACTCAGACAAAATAATGTTTTTCCTTTCTTTTCTTTTTTTGTTGGCAATATTGATTGTCAAGCTTCATTTTGTGATATGTTATAGACATATCAACTGTGGTATAGCATTTAATTTGTCCAAAAAATTTTTAACTAAAATAAGAAGAATGAAAGTTACGAAAACATAGAATTTAAGTACATTAAGGATATTTTGTTTGGCATCTAATCAACTTATTGACAAAATCAACACTCAGATGGAACAATGTTTTTTTTGACCGAGATATTGAATATTAAGGATTATATTGCAATATATTTCGACTGTTATTTTGGTAAAGCATTTATTTTGTTCAAAAAATATCAACTAAAGTAAGAAGAATGAAAGTTACGAAAACAGAGAATTTAAGAACAAAGTTATGACTTCTGTATTTTGAAAAGGACTTTGTCGCGTGAACGGGGACGTTTTGTTTGGCATAAGATAGGATCAAACTATTGACAATGTCAACAATGAAACGAAACAATGTATTCTGTTATTGAATACTAAGCATCTTACTTTACAAGTCCTAATAATGTCACTAAATGATCGTTTACCAGCTTAGTTGTCTAAAAAATATCAAACAAAACTACCCTTTTAAAAATGAATGTTGTTTTACAGTATTATTCAGCTAATTTTCTGGTAATAAACTAAAAATTGCTTGTTTTACAGTAATAAACTGCAAAATTGCTCATTTTACAGTTTTTTACCGATTAGTTTATAGGTTTGAACTGGAACTTTTGCTGCCAGTATTATGCCGTTTTTTTAATAGTATAATACAGCTAAATTTTACTGCAATAAACTTTAAAACTGCTAACTTTACAGTAAGAAACTGTAAAATTGCTAGCTTTACAGTTTATTACTGTGCATTTTACAGTTCTAAATTGGAGCCTCGGCTGCCGGTATTATACTGTAAAAACAACAGTTCAATTTTCGCAGTGTAGAAATGAAGAAAAATACGAAAACAGAGAAACTGAGTATAGAGATATGGCCTCCATTTTGGGCTTGACTGCGTTGCATTAACGGGAACGTTTTGTTTGGTTTGGGATCAAATTATTAGTAGTATACTCAAAAAGAAATCCTAAAAATTCCTTAAAAATAATTTGCATTTAATGAGCCTAATTTCTGCCAGTAACAAATCTTCCAAACAACAAGAAAGCTTCCTACTAAGAGGTCAGTTACTTTCCTGAAATTGACCCCCCCTGGAATCTTTCTAAAGAATTCAAACCTTCCTTCCCAACCAAAGTCAGTCAATCACGTTGGAGAAATAACTGAGAAACTTTCAGTAAAATTTTACTTTTTTATAGCAAGAATTCGCCATATCTTCCTGATTTACCAGGAAGGCTCTAGAGCAAATATGGAAGCTAAGACGAAATTACAGATAAATCTATTATTTACTCAAACTTTCTTCAGAACTACAAATCCCAAAGAATGTATTTCGTGTTTGTTTGTGGACCAATCAATCCAGAAAGTAAAGGATAAATACAACGTCAAAAAAGCACATATACGAAGGGATACTACAGACGTGTGTTTCGGCGTCACAAGGAACGTCTTTTTCAGTGCAACAAATTGTGAGCTAAAGGATGCACAAACATCCAAGAAAAGCTGTTTATGCATCCATAAGCTCATGTTTTTTTGCATTGAGAAAGGCGTTCCGTGTAACTTTGAAACACGTGTCTGCAGTATCCCTGCGTATTTATGCTTTTTTAACTTTGAATCAACGTTGTTGGTACATTTATGCACAAGGGTATTTATTTATTTAATTCAGAAGGGTCGTAACTGAGCTAAAGGGGAAATCTCTAAGAAGGAAGCAGACTATATTTTTGGACCGATTATTATATATACATAAAAACATTTTTCGCCACGGTGTAAAGCCGGCATTTGGGAAATTTGTAGCGACACTAAGGGCCGAATTCATGTGAAACACCATTGCAATCGCTTCGAGGCGATCGTAAATTGCAATCGCTACTGGGATCGAATTCAAGTGAATTCGTTTCACTTGAATCCAAATTTGGGAATTTGCGATTGCATTGGTGAGTTGCGATCGTCCGTGTTTCACTTCAATTCCTGCCTAAGATTAAGCAATGTTTCTTTTGCTTGAATTGCTGAATACAGAGCATTATTTTCAAACGCATTCAAAATAGTAATTAATCTTCTAAAAATGATTTGCAATTTACTTTCAGCCAAATAAATCAAGAATGAATTAAAGTTACAAAAATAGAGAAACTAAACTTGAAGAAAGACCTATATATTTAAGTTCGCTTCTCTGTCTAAATAGTGTGGATATAGGGTCAAACTAATGACAATATAAAGTCTGAGATTTTTGTTTGAAATACCGAATATTATTCCTCATTTTTTTAATGTATTCAACATATTTATTTAGGTGCTAATGATTATAATAATGTAACTGTAATATATTAGTTTTACAATTTCATTAAATACGTCAAGTAAAACTATTTATTATCTTATTAAGAGGAGGGAAGTAAAGGTTTTTGTAGAGAGATAATTGTATAGCTCGTAGAAATATAATAGTTTTAATTTCAGAAAATTATTTCGTGTACAGTGGATATAAATTTTTGGGAAGGTAATAACAGTTCAATTTGAAATATTTTATTTATTTATTTTTTTAATTTTATTTACCTTCTAAAAGAAAATGGTTTAACCCATTAATGCCTAGCGTCCCTTTTTAGGGACGGTCCAAAAAAGGGTCTGAATTTCCCCAAAATGAAAATTTCAACCAAATAATAGTGTTCAATTAGTACCTTGGTATTGTTTCAATTCATTATTAACAGATTGCAGCGCATTACCATTGTAATGTGTGTTCTGTAGCAGTTTTAAAATTATCTTTATCAAAAATTACATCATTCACAATCTCAAGAAAAAAAGCTAAGTTTTCAAAGTTATTCCCAGCTCCCCAATTTATGTTAATTGCTGATTTTATTTTTTCTTATGAAATGTCTTTTTAAATATTATATCGTAGGCAGAAAAAAATTTTAGTAAAAAAAGTATGTACCCTCTGGTGTCTATCGTAAATTTTAAGGGACGATTCTTCTTTCCTTAATAAAAACATTATTTTTTACATAATATTTTTTAAATTACTTTTCCTGTCCATTAAACACTGTTTGTAACCAGAAAACAAAATATCTTTGGAAAAGAAAATGTCAGGCATTAATGGGTTAATGCAACAGCAATTTTTTCCTGATTTGTTGCGAATGTTATCATTTCAGAAATTTCCTTTCAAAGAAATGTTGTCGAGACCATACTTTTAATTATTCTGTCAAAATATACATGATTTATTGGTTAACTTATTTTAAAGATTTTTTTGCATATATTATTTTTGTCCACGTTATTTCTTTGATTAAAAGTATGACATTAGTCAAAATAAAGTGTCTTCAAAATTTACAACATTGAAAACAGTATTTAAACAACATAAATTTTATACCGCAATCGTAGGCATTACAGAAAAAAAAATAGTACATGTTTTATCTATATCACTAGCACATAGTGATTTTGCCTTTGACTGAAAAAAGTTTACATTAAAATATCTGAAAAGAAAAACATAATTTCCAAAGTACTTTCACTGTTTTTAAAAAAATTGCAAATTTGAAAGGAAGTACGAGACAATACAAGTTATTTGCCTTAAAATAATAGTTAACTTAAAAGGAACGTAAGAATCAACTTTATTTTCCCGTCGGTTAGCAATCAATCCCCCTTTGGCCAATCGAGACACCAATCTCTTTCCAGATTTATGCCTTTTTGTTGTCTGCCAAGACTATCGGCAATTCAGCCTAAGTATTGGTTGAAGAAATAAATTTGCTAGGGCCTCATCTTGTCTTTGTTGTTTACTGAGAAAAGGTACTTGCTAGCAACTGTTGTTTATGACTTGTCTTTCTAGAACCTGAGTAACGAGCCTTCTTCTTTGTGCAGCCCTATCCGCTGATGCCTCCGTTTGCTTTTTATGGTGTTTAGCGAAATAAGATGGCAGATATGTGGGGCTATGGGAGGATTGGGTAATTATGATGAACGCGGGCTGTAAACAGATAGGTTGGAGAGAGTTATAAACGTAGCTGAAATAGTCACGATGCATTTTGAAGTTATTAAAAAAATGTTTGACTATAAATTAGATCAATTCCTCTCCTCTAAAAAATATGCGCAATTCAAATTATATAAATGAATATTATCTCGAAAAAACTATTTCTCTCTCCCGTGAATATGCACTGCAAAAATTAAACTGTTGCTATTACAGTATAATACTGGCAGCAGAGGTTCCAGTTTAAAACTGTAAAATGCACAGTAATAAACAGTAAAATTGCTAATTTCAATGTTGCTAATCATTCAAAATAATATACAAATGTAGAACAGAAAACCTCTAATCACTTTCACAAATCAAGTCGAAATAGTATTTGAATTAAATTTAATAACTAAAGCTAAAGCTTGACCATGAAGAGATGGCGCGAGGCTTTTGAGGAGGAAATGAGCCGCTTAGTTTTAAAATAGGAACTAATTAGCAAGAAAATCAATTTTTTAGTGACTCGGTTCACTAAAGTTTTTGCTACCTGCGTGATCTCTCTTATGCTATTTAATATAAAATGAAGCGGTTTGTTATGTACCTCAGAATCAGACTGACGTAAGTCCATTTTCGTAACTTTTCTGTACCTCAGAACCAGACTAACGTAAGTCCATTTTCGTCATTTTTCAGTAGAGGGGAAAAACAATGTATTCGACAATCGTTTTTCCCCTCTACCGAAAAATGACGAAAATGGACTTACGTTAGTCTGGTTCTGAGGTACAGTTTTCAGCAGAGGGCGAAAACTATTGCCGAATACATGCAAAAGATGGGACTCGCTCTCTTTTAATGCTGCTAAACATTTGTGAAAGAATTTGTTTTCTACATACAATGAAGCAATAAAGTGAAAATCGCCATTTTGGGACTTACGTCGTTCTGGTTCTGAGGTACAGTGTTTACACATCAAGATCTCGCCCCATGTCTTTGTGTCTAGCTTTATCATCCTTTTTTCTATCTTGATGTTGTTTAATTTCTTCTAAGTTGCTTCATCTGCATGACAAGTTATTTTATGTGTCTATTTTATTGTGGCACTGCACTTTATACATCGATATACTACTATGGCAATAAGCAATAAGTTGCCAGCCTTTAAAGCCAGGGTGAAGGTAGAACTATAATTCAACCGCGACGAGGTGGAATCAAATGAGAAAACGAGTCCATTCCTTAAAATAAGTAGAATTTCTAACCATTCAAATTCCCCCATCAATTGTGAATCCCATTCCTCAATTTTCATTTGCGTATCACCCCTTCCTAAAAATGGACAATCCTGAAAAAAGGAGGAGTCATAGGCCATCTCTGCGAAGTTGAATTATACTTGTACTCATAAGCCTCCACGCATGCTTTCATTGCCCGAGTTGATTCTGGATTTCTTTATGAAGACCGTCTGCAACCTGGATTCATTCTTTTAAAGTTCAATCCCAACGAACCAAAGAATTCTCCAAATGGAGGTGTCGGTCTGAACGCCCTCATCCTGACATTGTTTTCAGCTGCAAATTGCACCTGCAGCTGGGGTCATTCTATCAGATTTCAAGGCATATGATTCATGGTCACACCCCTGATATTAATGCACAATATGGCAAAGTTAACCCCTTCCAGGCTCATTTTATTTCGGGATTACGGATCAAGAAATGTCAATTTTTTTATGCTTATTTTCATACATACATATCTTTTTAAACATAATAGCATCATTCGCATGCAACATTTCCTACAAATAAATGTAAAAATATCTATTTAACCCTCGTGGGTTCCTTGGGGTCATATGTGACCCCAATGCAATTTCTGTTTAATATATCTTGTTAATCAACCCTTCGTTTTTAATGGGATTTTGTGGCTTTTATTCTTCTAGTTTCCTATTAAAAATAATGCTACTATTGTGTTTTATTTTTCCCGAATTGCATTTTTTGCACACAAGACCCTTGGGGTCACTTCTCTAGAATGCCAAAAAAAGAGGACGTTGCAACTTTTGTCCAAGAGAACTGGACAGAAAATGCATCGAAAAATGTCATAAGTGTTTGAAATTCACTTGCAAAAATCATGTTTTTTCATGTCTGTAACAGTTGTAAATAAATCTACAGTTATTGTAAGTTTTGCTCTAAAATTTTAATTTTTAATGCATAAACTAAATTTTAATTTCATTGTGTCTTTTTATTTTTATTTTTTTAGCATTAAAAAGTGTGTGAACTTAAATAATGCATGCAACAGTCAATAATTATAATAAATTAATTAAAGGAAGCATTGGGGTCGTTTATGACCCCAAGGGTCTTGAGTGTAACTGAAATGGGAGGGACCCACGAGGGTTAAATAAATGAATAATAAATGAGTATTTACCTGTATAGTTTGCTTTCTGTGTGGCAGAAATCATTATACTTTGGAGTTGGCGCCTACTCTTATCTTAAATCTACAGCTCAAAACACTTTATAGTGCTGCCATTTAGTAGCAACAATAGTAAATAAAAGCATCCGAAACCTTAAAAGGGACATGTGAAATAATTCGGGAAAGACTGGTTGTGCAGTGTTAATTTTCACAGTGCCCGAGCTACACTCGGGATGAGCCAGAATGGAGCATCTCGCTTGCCCGAGTCCAGCTCGGGAAAAGCCGGGAAGAGGTTAAGGTTTCACTTGTACCATATTTGAGTCTCATGTCTTGGCACTCATGGCACTGTGTCCAAGAGTCATTTTTGACAGGGTTGAGGTCTTTCACAACAGCATGGTTGTCAGAGGACTTCCTCTTCTACAATATCACATTATACAGGGTGTCCACTCCAATCGTGGACCAATAGCTAATTTCTAAACCGTTAGAGATAAGCATATAGTTTATTTAGGAAAAAATCTCCAAATTACGAAAGGAATTTTGGGTCTATTCAATGTTTTTCAAAAAATCAAATTTTGAAAGAGTTACGAAATTTAAATTTTTTCACAGCCCCCCAGTACTATCAATCATGTTTGGTAAAACATTCTTGACACTGTAACGTTTAAAACTAAAAAAAAATCACTCTTCTATCACAAAAATTGACCGAGTTATGACGTTTTGAAAAATCAAGATTTTGAAGGTTTTCGCATACGGTCCCTTAAGCGATCTCTCGATGACGTCATGAAACAATGCAAAATCTTGATTTTTCAAAACGTCATAACTCGGTCAATTTTTGTGGTAGAAGAGTGATTTTTTTTAGTTTTAAACGTTACAGTGTCAAGAATGTTTTTCTAAATATGATTGATAGGACTGGGGGGCTGTATAAAAATTTAAATTTCGTAACTCTTTCAAAATTTGATTTTTTGAAAAACATTGAATAGACCCAAAATTCCTTTCGTAATTTGGAGATTTTTCCCTAAATGAACTATATGCTTATCTCTAACGGTTTAGAAATTAGCTATTGGTCCACGATTGGAGTGGACACCCTGTATAACTTGCTGGATGGCTTTATCTATCATAGATGGACCATAGCTGGAATTTCTCGGGACTGTGTATTGGGCATCCTACTAGTTTGATCCCGGTATTGGCTCGATTTTTAACTATGCTATTAAGAGACGTATTAGAATTTTGCGAGACTGTCATGCCTCAATGCTCGCCTGCATTTTTTTGTACATTTACACTAGAGGCGTCATTGTTTTGAAAATGAAAATATATTTCTATGATACATTCTTATTGTTATTCACTGCTACCCAAGTAGCATACTTCGTTTTTTAAAGGTTGTAAAATGGTTATTAACGTTGTAACAACCGCTTAAAAACGTTTATAAAACGTTTAAAGGCTATTTGTGCTACCTGGGTAACTATGAAGGTCACTCTTCTTTGGAGCATCCCCTTTTAGTGTTTCGCTATAATGAGACAAATAGTAGTGGAGTGTGGGCAAAGTGAAATGTTAAAATATTTTCACAGTTTGCATCGCCACCTGTCAAGCAATATTTTAACTAAGTTCCTAGACATATAATTGATTCCTGTTAAAAAATAAGTAGCTCCAAAGATCAACGAAAAAATTATACAAGCCATTTTCAAAATTTGATACCTTTATTGTGAGATTCGTAGTTTTTCAAAACTAGTTCTTGCTATTATAAAAGGACAAAATTTCTGTTGTTATCATTTAAAATAATTATTGAGATATACTGATGTCCAGTACAGTCCTTATTTGGTTTAGATTAGGCATTTTTTTTATTTTAAATGGTCACTATAATTTGTCAAGTGTACGCGGGGCAAAATGAATGGGGCGAAGCGAAATAGCTCATTTCGTTTACTTATTCACTCATTTATTCAATCACGCTCTTATTTCCCCAGGAATTAATTTATTTACATTATTTTACTTAATTATTTACTCATTCATTCCCCCATTTTCTTATTCATTCTCTATTTTATTCACTCGTTTATTTGTTCTTACTTATATAATTAGTTCATTTATTCATTTATTTACTTAGTCGTTTATTTTTCATTGATAATTATTTTTGTCGTTTATTTACGAACTCAGTTGATGAAAATCACTGTTAATCGTCGCATAGAAAATTTGTCATAACAAAAATATTTTGTTTTTCACTGTGCCCCATGATTTTTTTGTGATGTAAATTATCCGCATTTTATTGAAAGTACAAAATAACTGCCAAAGGTGAATAATAATAATTTTTCATCCAAAGTTGTATTGCAAAATACATTATTCCTTCTTTTTGGACAATAAGTTTTAGAACAAAAATCCAATTTATTCCTCTTGAAGCAAAAGTGTAATCTTAACTATTTCACTTTGCCCCGCATTCCCCTGCTTATTTTTTAGTTTTATTTTCTCTGTTTTTATTATAAAAAATACCATTTCATTTTATTTAAATAAATCAACAAAAAAAATTACTTTAGGTAAAAAATGTTCGGAACCTACAATTCCTCGGAAAAATAATCGTCACATCATTTGTAGTTGCCAACAATTTATACCCTGTACCATCAAGTCCGAAATTCGCAACAAACAGAATTTATATCCTTGCCTTGTCTTCAGAAGACCTTCAATAGCTCACACAACGTATTGGCTACCAAAGATAAATTTCTAGAGCTTGTTTGTTTCTTCGTAAGGGTGAACTGTTGTTTATGTCTTGTTGTTTCAAGAGGAGAAATGAAAGGGACTTCTTCCAGAAGATATTGTATTCATAAATACGGTGTTCCCAATATTTGCGTCATATTGAACAAAACGTCACAAGTCGCAAATATTAGACAAAAACAAAGTAAAAAAAATACATTGAAGAAGTTCTTCCTAGGATCTCATTAATAAATAAGGATCAATGTCATGTTTGCAATGTAATATTTTCTCTGTTACTATTAACCCATTTATACCCAAGTTTTTTTTAACAATTTTTTTCAATTTTTATCTGCTTAAAACCCTTACTTGGAATGGTTTACATACATTTTAGGCGTAAACTAGATCGCCGTTGCCATATTTATTAAGTTATTTAACGTCCTGTTTATGGGACACTTGGCAGATATGTGAGCAAAATACGACCTTATTTGACTTTACTTTTGCAAAGTAACATTTCAAAACGCATCTGTGCGCATCTGATTGCGTTTCAGAACGCAAAAAAAAGCTCGTAAAAAGACTCGATTTGTCTGAAAATAGCTGTCAATAAATGAACTCTGATGTCTAGCTAGTGGTTCTATCTGGTTTTCTCAAGAAGAAGGTTTATTTAACTTGTGAAAAACAGCTTTAGTAAAAGGATATACCCATTACAGGTTTTTGTATGCAGTAACTAACAAGCGTCCCGTTTTAGGCTACTGGGCATAAATGGGTTAACTAAGTTAACTTGTTAAAACTTGTTTTAAAGTAACTTTGTAAACGAAACATGAACAACAATACCTCCTGCTCCTCTCTTAATGTTGTCCAGATAGCCGTGTAAAATCTATTATGACTAAAAATTGCGAATAAAATTTTATATTGCAAAAAAAAAACAGCTTTGGGGCACATTACCTTGACAGTCAAGTAGATCGCCTCAGTCAATCGGCTTATTGTCCTCGTATGAAGTAACATTGCAAACCTTGTTGTAATAATAAAAATGTTGCATTAATTAACTTAATTAATGTACTTAATGTAAATAATACGGACTCAGAATTACATGGTTTATTATTTTTTTTTCTCGTGACCAAGACAAAATGTATTCAATCCATGTTTTAGTGACTTTAATTTGCTTTAATACGCAAATAGTTTTTGCGTGAATGTCATACATTTTGTCTTGAATGAGATGGCATGAATCACAGGGGAGGCATTCTCTCAGATTCTTGCTCTTAAAACATTCTTAAAACCTTAATGAGCTTTGAAGTAGTATATTGACGATAGCCGAATTTTCAAAAATAATCACAGCATATTTTTGTTCACTTTTAGCTAATATTAAATATTATTCTATCTGAATGTCATAAAACAATTGTATAATTAATAAATTATTTAGATTTTAGAACGAATGGAATAAACTTGAGTTGAAAGGGCATATACACTGTTGGGCAAAAATTAAGAGCGATGTTCTAAAATCGGCATACCAGCGGAAAGAAAAGGCAAAGATTAAAAAAAACGACCAATCAGGACATACTAGGGTAAGGTACATTAACATATGCTGCTAGATATTTGGTGGAGGGGGGGGGGTCAGGGGGCATTTTCAGCATGAGCTCAGTGTATCTGAGTGAGCAATAGCATTTAATATATTAATTTAAACGACGGCGTGTTTCTGACACAGTAAAAAATGTCGCCCAGTGTATCTTATAGAAGACATCTGAAGTGTTTTACCTAAGCTAGAATCGTTGCAAAGATTGGGGATAGCCGAAATGTGAAACGTGTGGCTGTAGAGATAAACATTGCTCATAACATCGTTTTATGACTTTGAGGAACATTTCTAATGGTAAATACACTGTTCAGTTGAGTAGTGGTAGTCCACATGCAAACATGGCAGCAGTGCATCAGACAATCAATAGACATTTGCCTTACAGGCAAAAAAAAAGGTGACCGACTGCGGTAAATAGCAAAACACATTACCACAGACTACTGGAAGACATATATCGCGTCTTACCGCGATCAGGAGGTAGTACAATAATTGTCTGACCTGTGCGGTAGGGTGGGGCGAAAAATAAAAAGTTTTTCAGATAAACTTCTAATAGTTGCCAAAAGTTGTCTTTGGTGAT
This sequence comes from Uloborus plumipes, assembly GCA_038373865.1. Classification (NCBI taxonomy): domain Eukaryota; kingdom Metazoa; phylum Arthropoda; class Arachnida; order Araneae; family Uloboridae; genus Uloborus; species Uloborus plumipes. The sequence continues at coordinate 89,674 of JAXGGA010002713.1, forward strand.
AGTTAGCTTTTGTGCAAAATTTGAGAAAAATCGGTTAATATCTTCAGGGGGCGCTGCGATCGCAAAGTATTTCAAACTCAAAAATATTATTTTATATGATATATTTATATTTAAAAAAATCACTTTTTTTCACGTTTTTGTTTCTTTTTAAATGCTTGAAATATAAATATATATAAAATAATTTTTTATGAGTTATGTCATATGCTTTGAATGCATGAATATAAATTATGAGTAAAAAAAAATGCAATGAGATTAGCTAACGGCATTGTTTTTCATATTTTAACCATAAAATCCCGATAAAAGCTATGGTAAAACTTTGCGATCACAGCGCCCCGTGAAGATATTAACCGATTTTTCTCAAATTTTGCACAAACGCTAACTATCACCAAAGAAAACTTTTGGCAACTATTAGAAGTTGATCTGAAAAACTTTTTATTTTTCGCCCCACCTTACTGTGCGGTGTGAACTTTTAACATAAGATTACCAGAGAAGGTGCTTCATGTGGTATCGGAAACTCCAAAATAGGGCAGATAATCCATTGGTAGGGTAGTCTTTGTGAATAAAGGTAGATTTAGTCTGTATGGCTATTCATGACTCATGCATCCCTGGAAAGAGCAAAGAATACGCAATAACCTCCTTATTGTAATCGAAAATTACCGGTTTAAAGGTCGCGGAGTTCTCGCTTTGGGCGGTATCATTATTGGACTCTTTATATCTTCAACAGAGATTAAATCTCTGTGTCCTAGCGACGACTTAACGAGGCTCTCAATTCTTATGAGCTCCTTCCTAGAGGGCTATGGATCTGTAGTTTTTTTCTAATGACAAAAGAGCCCCACCATATCTTAAGGCTACAGTCGAAGAGTGAGAATACTAAACGCATAGATTATACGGCTTGGTCTTAGTACCTAATTCTGATTGAACAAGTATGTAATTTTCCGGGGAAAAGCTTGGTAGCAGGTAATTTACTGGCCGTAACGATTCTGGAAGTACGAGTGGCGCTACAGAAGAAATGATACATAAGGAACTCATTGATAACTTCATATTTGATTATTATATTCAGTATGAGTACGCGATGCCAAACTTTCAAAGCGGCCATGGGATTAGTTTAAATGCTTCTTGCCAAATACCTTTCACATGAAAGCTTAGACCATCGTGCTTGATTCTACTTTTTCAACGTATTTTTTTTAAATATAGTTTTGATTTCTTTTTTGGAAAATCTGCTGACATTACCTATGTTCGTACCTATTGGGAATCTTACGGTATTGTTTCATTGATTTGAAAAGCGTTACTGCAGAGTTACACTGGAAAAAGTCTCGTCCTTAATTTTGCACCGCAGCATACGTCCTTTATTGGCCATCACACAACAAATTTCTTTTCATATTTGATAAACTCAATCCATAACCTTTTCCACTGCTTTGTTTCCATTATTTATTCGCAACTTATTTAATAAGCAACGTACATTAAAGTAAGAAGATCTATTTTCATTATTGACTCTGACTGGAACAAAAAAAGATGAGTATCTCTTTACTCAGCGAAATAAATATCTAGAACAGTCACCAAAAAGAAAAGAAAGAAAGAAAAATTGCGTAATGATAGAAAAAACAACCATCCAACATGACGTTTCTTCTAACGCGCAACCTTCCAACTATTGCAATTGATGATGCAGGACGAATGGGAAGGGCTAGATTACGATGACTATGCATTGATGGCCCGTGACTGTCAACACGACCGGCTGAGGAAGGAGAAGTGTGGTGTAAGTCTGCATTAGCTTTTGTTTTCGCTCCTACGCGTTTGTCCATTAAAACCGACTTTCTTTTCATTGGACGTGTTGTAAAATACAATAAGCCTTCCTTAATCTGAACCAAGTAAACCGAACTTCACTTTATCCGGGAAATCACTTAGATTAAAATCTATACTAATAAGCTGAAGCGTTTGTTTGAGCGCGCTAATATCAGAAACTACTGGTTCGAATTTAAAAAACTATTTTTTGTGTTGAATAGTCCATTTAATCAGGAAGGCTTTAAGCTATATGATTTTACGCCATGTGCATGGAGTTGTAATTATAATTAAAAAATAATAATAGTAGAAAAGCACAAGCGGATTAGTTTCCACTCTTCTCGAGAGATGGCGTTCATTAAAAGTGTTGTTTTGGCAACTGCATGTAGAGGACGCTAGCCGACAATGGCGCTGACTTTAGCTTCAGTTTTAACTGGTCCAGCAGTTGGTCAAACGGTGCTTATACCTCGCATTTCAATGATTCCTAATGATTTGCCTTTTTATTTCAAAACAATACAATTTGCCGTTAAGTTTCGTTCGCTGCAACCATTAATAAATCACAAGGACAAACATTTTTAAGCACTTAGGTATAGATTTAGGTCAGGATTGTTTCTCACACAGACAAGTCTATGTTGCATTTAATTATCAAGATCAGATTGCGAGAAAATCAGTACGCTCTACCAATCACTACGCTATTACCAAACGAAAATAAAACTAAAAGTATCGTGTATACAGAAGTACTTTAAATATGTTTTTATTTGAAATAGTTTGATTAGACTGGGCGTCTTACTAATTTTTCCAGAGGTTCTTTTATTTTTGCTTTTCTCCGTGTAATTTTTAACTAAATATTTATCATATACATATGATATCTTGGTGTACTTAAAATAGTCTTTAATTTATGTTTTTTTTTTCTGCTTAGTCCACACTTTTAATATTTCAACGAACAGGATCTCCTATCAGTCGGAATTCAATGAGTTTCTACTGTAATATTTTCGCGATTGTAGAGCTTGCATGTTTTTATTTTATTTTAATCTAATCGTTGCTATTTCTTACAAAGATTTCGCATAAATATAACAGAATGCATAATGAGGTACATCAACGAGCCAGCGAATTGTATTATTATAAGTGTATTGTGGAATTTAGATCAATTCATCATTTTGTTTTTTCATCAAGCGACTTTGGTGAAGCGCAAAACACTTTTTGTTTAACGATTTTTTAAAAAAAGTGGAGACCTACAAAAGAAATTATAAACTACGAAAGTCATTTAAATGGTTGTAAATAGAGTTGATTTTACGTTATCACTTTTCATGACATCCTCCTTTCAAACAAAAGTTTAGCCAGGATCAAAAAGATCCTCAGAAACTCCTTTAGCCCCAAATCACATGACTCACTTCCCTTCTCTCCCAAGTTAACCGATAAGGGGAGTCCATTCCCACAGAGCATTTGGCAAGCGGTCTGGTGATTTGATAAGACTAATGTAAGTAGTGTTATGTGAACTATTTCTCCACCTCAGTTTTGTCACCATCTTGAAGTAACGCAGATGATGTTTATGGCATTTTCGTTCATATCGTTTGAAATAATTCTTTACGTAGTTTAGACATAATTGTTGGGTCACAAAAAAGCAAGCTGAACATATAAATTCCAGAAAAGTTTGCTTCTTTATTAGTACTTATGGGGTGTTGGTATTAAGAGCAATTCAAAAAATTTTACGTTCAATATTCCTTCCTACTATACTTATATCTATAGTATCTGGAGAGGATAGCCTATTTTCTGAAAACTTAAGTAAATTTGTGTTGAACCCATTGAAACTTATTGTGAACTAAGAATACTTAGTTAAAAAAAAAACAAATAAGTGAATATTAGAAGAACTTTATCCTTGTTTGAGAACATTATTCGTATAAACAAACATTTTATTAAATTTCTTTACATGTTAAAAATAAATCTGGACAAGGCGACGGGCACGTTTACGAAAGTTCTTACTACGTAAATGTGCCAATTAACCTTTTTTGCACTGTTTTGTGTCAAACATTTTTCGTATTTTTAGGCTATTTAGTTTTGCAATCATCTTAAAAGGTTTAATTGAGTAAGAGATTCTTTTCCAGTAACTTGCAGTCATAATTATGTCTTAATGTCTATTCGGATTTAATTTTAGAGACTAGTTTGCCCATTATAAACTTTCTTTATTTTATAAATGGTAAGGCATTATGTTCAAAGAACTAACGTAACTAAGTTAGCTGTCAAAATAATTAAAAAATGACATTGCGTAAACGTGTCCCGGGTACGGAGCACGTTTACGCAATGTTATATACCTCCTACCCTAATTACCCTACATTGTCCCACAGACATTGACCTAAAAATTATTTTTCTAACTCTTAAAATACTCAAACAGGGCGGAAACTGAATATATAAACTTCAATTTTACTAACTGCTTTATAAGACTGCTAAATTTAAAAATAACAATTAGAAAATTCATTGAAAAAAAAATCCGCGTAAACGTGCCCTGGCCTACCCTACACTGCAAAAAATAACTTTTGTTTTTGCAGTATACTACTGGCAGCCGAGATTCCAGTAATAATGCTCAAGTAAAATGCTCAATAATGAACTGTAAGGGCCATGCTCCACATCGACGTAAAGTAGAAAAATTAGGCAGAAGCGTAAAACGGATTCAATGGTGTTCCTATGGAAAGTACCCGGATTTTCGGTTTCTGCCTTCAGTTTCGGTCGCGTTTTACGCTGATGTGGAGCATGGCCCTAACTCTCGCGTTTTCCGTTAATGCGGAGCAGGGCCCAAAAACTGCTCTAATTTCAGTTTATTTCACTACATTTAACAGTTTTGAACTGGAACCTAGGCTGCCAGTATTATACTGTAGAAACCTTAATTTTTTGAAGCGTAATTATAATATTTCAAGGAATTGTTATGTCAAAATTGCTAATAAATTTTGCCCAGAGCAAATTTTGTCGTTTTTTTCATTAAAAATCAGTTAAATAAATAATCACATTACACAGATAAACATTGTACAAAACTTTTGCAGTTAGATTTACTTATTTAATTGGCAAGCTATGACGCCATTAACCTTTGACTTTATGCATTTAGATAAAGGCAATAATACTAAAATAGTGTCAATAGCCCCTCTGAACATTCCCATTAAATTAAGGTTGAGTCAATAAAAATCTAATTAGATTAAGTCGGTACCGGGTCAGTAAAAGTCTCTTCTTTGGTATGTATAGCTGTCTATTAAAATTTCATAAACAGTCAGAACAATTGTTTCTAGTTAAATTTATTAAACCCTATAAAAATAAACGTTTTAATGAAGATAATACAAATGTCCAATAAAACTTCATCAAAAGTCGTGTTCAGATATCTTAAAATCATCATCAAAATAAAAGCAACATCCCCTAAAAGTCCCGATCCACCTCTGTCCGATGAAAAGAATCGCATTTTTTTAATAAATTAAAATACGCAGAGTACGTGCTCAATTTCAAGACTGAGGGTGCTGGAAGTCCATATGGGCACTGTAATGTGCACACTGCAAAAAATGAATGTGGTTTTTACAGTATAATACAGCTAATTTTACAGTAATAAGCTGGAAAAGTTACTGATTTTACTGTAGTAAACTGTCAAATTGCTAATTTTACAGTTTAGTACCTGGGGACCGAGCCCACTCGGTTAAAAAAAAAAAAAAAAAAGGTTTGTAAACTCGTGTTTTTTTCCAAAATGCGAAGTACGTATTTAGATAAACTTGAAAAGCATTTTTTGCCTTTGGTTGCAATTACGCATTTAAAACAGCCATAATTTGTTTTAAAAAACACAACCTTATTTAATCCATGCTCACCGTAAAATCACACCCAATTTCATTTCATTTGGCGCCGAAAGCGCGGGAGGGGTTGATGAGAATGGATGCAGAGTCCCTGTTCTCCAGTACGCATTTGGTTACAGTTGGTTTTGACTTTCACTTCACTTCACACTCCAAGGTTCCCCCCGTACATACCACAACTCGTGGTTTAACCGGGATGGGGCCCCGAAGAGCGCTCTGTTCATTTTTTAACCAGGCCGAGCAAACCCTTAGCCCAGCATCCCACAGAGGTATCGTTTCACTTGGAGGATTATATGACCACGAACATTTTTAACGTCCCCTAGCCACCATTAATGAAAACGGTGGATCTTCGATCGACTGGGCTTCATCTATATGATCCGCCCGGGACCCTCCGGTTACGAGTCCGACGACTTACCGATCGGACTACCGCGGCCCACACCCAATTCTAACTTTATTTTGATTGATCTCGTTTAAATTTCAAAAACAATAATAATTATCTAATTATCACGTGTTGCCACAACTCGTTTGCTAAATACCATAAAAATTTAAATTTACGTTGATGTGATTAAAAATGAAATCTATTGTTATAATGAAACTTTTGAATAAGTGAAACAGCCTGTATAAGAGACTATATCTAGTGAAGCCTTGCTTTAACATTTCAAAAACAATAACAATTTAACGTTGCCAAATACCATAAAATTTAAACTCGCGCTGATGTGATTAAATATGAAATCGATTGTTATAATTAAACGTCGTTGCTAAGAAACAGTAACAATGAAAGTAATCATAAAGAAAATGGTGAAATAAAAGCTTCTCAAACTTTCAATGAAGGCACAAAAAAAACGGGTTTTTTGTGAAAACTCGCGTTTTTACAGAAAAAACGCCGACGTAGATGAACTCAGAAACCAAAACTCTATCTAAATACAAACTTTTATCGAAATCGTTAGAGCCGTTTTCGAGATCCGAAAAATAAATAAATAAATAAATAAATAATATATATATATATATATATATATATATATATATATATATATATATATATATATATATACAAGAATTGCTCGTTTAAAGATATTAGATAGATAGATTACCGTGCATTTTACAGTTTCAAACTGGAACCTCTGCTGCGAGTATTATACTGGTGTTTTTATAGTATAATACAGCTAAATTTTAAAGAAATTAACTATAAAGCTTCTAATTTAAACTAAAATTGCTAGTTTTACTGTGCATTACTGCGCATTTTAGTTTTAAATCAGAACCTCGGCTGCAGTATTATACTGTAAAAACAACTTTTTTGCAGTGCAGAGAAACAAACAAGATGGTAAATGTTGTTTTCTTTTTCCATATAAACAACTCGATACGCGTCGACAAGTATACCATCAGATCAGAATGAAGATGAATACGGCAGCACATGTTTCGCAGAGAGAGACAGAGAGCCGAGAAGAAATAGCCACTATATAGGAAGCGGTGCGTGACGCTCTACCATCCCCACGTTTCTATTGGAATCGATGATTGATTGGCACTCGGGCTATTCCATCATTGTCATTGGCCGCTTAACGGACTAGGAAGCTTTGTTTTTATGCACCTTACTCTCTCTCTCTTATAACCATAATAGATAGGCATTAGGGAAAAAGTCTCGGATGTGAAAACGGCCTTTTAATGGAGCCGTGAATGAGAGTGCGTGCTATTTTTCTCTTCGAATCACTCCCCTACCCCCCTTCCCACACTTTTTGTCCTTTTCTTTTATTATAACTTTTTATTCTGCCTTGTTGTACGGAAAAAATATTTGCAACTATTTGTAAGGAAAAGTGGTTAGAGTTTTTTTATTATTTTTTTTTCTTCTTAAATGACAATATTTGAGCTGAATCTTATTCGTATAAAAGTGTGTGTGCAACGTAAAATATTTTGAATCAATTGAAGTTAAATTGGCTGTTTGCTTCTATATTCATTTTGTTTGTTTCTATCTGCTAAATTTTCCATTTTTCTAGCTTTTTGACTGTTTAAATTCTACGACTAAAATAATGCAAAATTTACCCAATTATTTTAGTTTATCGAGTGTTACTCGTTGTACATATGTTTTTAAGTACGAAATGGCCAATTAGTAAGATGAAACTTCAAGAACAAGGTTTGTCAAAAAAAAAAAAAAAGCAAAACAATTAACGCAAAAACTTATTTTTCAAACAAAATTTAGCTGCATTTGAAAGATCATTTAACAAACCATTTTTGAATATAGTCGTCCAGATCATTCAGACATTTGATATACCAGAAGACCTATTCTTGCATGCTTTTTTTCAAAGAAAGATGCTGCTAATAAAGCACCCACTGTGGAGCGGGTTCACGTCGGCATTACTGTCAAAGCAACTTCCTCCAAAATCAAGTTCGAAGTGCAACAACAAGTTGTACTCAAAATTTACGTATCTGCTGGTGACCTGCAAAACCTTATTCCAAAATTCGTTTGTGAGTAATTGGATTACCTATATTACAGCATCGATTTCCCAACAATATATTTCCACTTGTTTTTAAGCATGAAACACAAATTTGGAGACTTGGAGACAGTTGCTTAGACACCATTTACAATGCACAAAACGAATTTACCATTTTCTGTGTTCACATTGATCGTCTTTATTAGAAAAGTTCCTTTACTACTGTGACATATGTCTGTATAATTGCTGCACATGTGCAGAAAAATAGTTTAGGAACTTCTCTGTCATGTACAGATACGTTTTGTGTTTTTTAAAAAAGCTTTTCTTTTTCTCTTACTTATTTTCTGGACAGCTATTATAGCTGTTAATACATATCTCAAAAAAAATGTTCATGTGGGTCATTTTCAAAATTGGGTGTCATTTGAAAATTTGAAATGTGTAAAAAAAAAATCTATGGATCAAGTATAATTCTGGAAAATAATTAATCAAACATACTAATATTACACTATTTTAATAATTTTCGTACAGTTTCTCTTGAAAAAATTTTCATGTCTGATTTGTCATGTCTGTTACTAAATATGGTAACAGACATGACAAGTAACAGACATGACATTTTAAGAAAAAAAAATTATGGGGCAAAAAATTCTACAAAATTATTAAAAATTCTACTTGATTTAGAGTACAATCCCACTAAACTAAATTATCTAGCTGAAATAATTAATTAAAAAAAATATTTTATGCAAGTAATTAAGGTAACAGACATGACAAAATAAAAATATACAAACAAATTAAAGACTTCTGCTTCCTTTAAAGAAAACTGAACATTCAAAATGACTGTTGCTATTTCTTGTTTCCATGTGCTTCAGTACTATAGAAGTGTTGTCATTCCAGAATTCAATGCATAAGGTTTAAAAATTGTAAAAATGTGTATGGTAACAGACATGACATTAATTTCTGGACAACTCTTTGATATTAGTTAAAAAATTAAAATTTTCACTTTTATTAAAATTAACTTTATTAAAATGTAATTTAAAGTATGAAGCATGATTGCAAAATATGGCAGAGTGGAAAATTTGACTACTAAATTCAAATTCTTGTTCAACTTCAGTCTTTATTTTTTGGACAGCTGTATTTTTCGTTCCTCTTCAACTCATTCCTAAAAGACCCATTTTCTTAACAAAAAATATTATTATAATGCCTGTACTGGAAATTGTCTGCTAATAAACAAACCAAAAAGTAAATTTATTTTAAGTTACTCAAAATTTTTTTTAAAAATATTTTTTTGGCGGACAGCAAATGGCACCGAAAAATGAAAATGACCCATGTACGTTTTGAAAAGCTTTAAAAAATTTATAAAGGAGTTACAATTTTTATTATTCATTCGAATTATAGTAAGCTTCGATAATAAAGTTAAGCTATGCTTTTTTAACTTTAAAAATGCTTTAAATATTTAAAGCATTAGTTCTAATATTTTTGGTAATGATCAAAAAACAAACTAAGTACAGAAATAAGTAAATCATAAAATTAAAAATATATTTCATCCGTTCTACATTGTCACACAGAAATCTCTTTTTTTTTTTTTTTACAAATACTTTTTGTGAAGAAAAATGGAAACAGCCACCATGGCGCTCGCACAAATCTCGTTGATGCAAATTAACATCTTCCAAAAGATTACAACGAATTTATAGTTTAAAAGCGATAATTACATTCCGAAAATTAATTACATCTTCCGAGAAATTTCATCAGCACTTAAATTCTACTTTCCTAATTATTGTTAAAGTCTATTTGTCTTCCTTTTCTCTCAAAACCTGCAGACAGAAAAGCTTTAAAGGGCTGAAGTACACGTAGTTCCCTCTGATACTCAAAGCGAAGGAAATCGTTCAAGTACACTCTCCACAAAGCCCGGCTAAGTCTGGAAATTAATTTTAGACGTTCACGCTTACTAATGTCGTTTCAGTAGCCATTTCGAGAGATTTAGTTTTCGCCAGGTAGCGTTTGGAAATTACTAGGATTATTTTTATTGGATTTAGAAAGCAAATAACGTTTGGCGCTATGTGCGTAATAACTTCTATTTCATTTATTTTCGAGATTGAGTGTTGTGTTTTTATTGTTAAATGGATGAATAAAATGAATGTTTCATATTTTGTTTCATTATGTAAGGCAGGGATTCAAGTGAAACAGCACTGCGATCGCTTCGAATGCAATCGCTACTGGAAGTGAATTACATTATCATCAGCTTTACTTGGCACTGACGTCACTACGAGCGGAGCCAATAAGAGCTCACAAGCAGTCGGCCATCTCCTCTTATTCGCCAAGTAGGCTGTGACGTTTTATCTAGCTCGTTTTTCATAGGCAAACGTCACGATGAACGTTCTAATGCAATTCATTTCCAGTATCAAGAAACGTTCTAATGTAATTCATTTCCAGTAGCGATTGCAGTTTGCGATAGCCTGTTTCACTTGAATCCCTGCCTAATACTGTTCAGAATTTCGTTCACCTCTTGTAATCAGGAAAGTGTACCAACTATGGCCAACCTGAGGTTCATGGCCGAATATCTAACTTATTTATGATTCAGTCGGTCCTAGTTTTTGTACTTTCAGTACATTATGACTCCGAAAAAGATTTTTAAAAGTGGATACGTTTAAATTGTGCTTGTTAGTGGTATTAAAAAGAAAGACAAACTGACCATTTTAGAACAGGGTTCTCCAATAAGATCAGCTCTGAAAAAAGGCCTTAAATTTACTGTCAAACTATTTTTTTAATCTTTATCGTCAATACTAAAGCATATTAAATTGCATTTGAAAAGTTGAAAAACAGTATCAAAAATTGTATATTTACTTTAATTGAAATGAAAAAGATCAATCGACACATTCTGGCCATTGACAAGTCTTCGTTTCGTGTACTCTGCAACATATTTCACTATACTAATAGAAGTCGCTGTGCAATAAAAACATTACATTTTGACGACACTCTTCTATAATAACTTTTACCTGTTGATAACAAATTCATTGTTGACAGTACTTTATCATCAGTTTTTCATTTTGATGAAGATAAAGTCCTTACCTAGAGCATATTCGCTATTCTATTGAAAAATGAGTGATTGTCTTTGTTTTATCACATTTCCTTATTCAGCATACCCAGCTTGGTATTTCGTTCAAAAACAATTAGGCGAAAATAATATTGCGCACTAAATATTTAGACTAACATTTTAACGACAGCTGGATGATGATTACAGGGATGCATTTTCTGAATTTTTATTACAATTTTGTATCAATAAAAAACCCAAGAACAGTGAATAGTTAGAAATTTTATTTTCAATCTATTAAATAATTTCTAGAGCAAAAACATAGGTTAAATTTGTATCGATGATATTCTTTTACTAATAATATAAATATTGTTTCTATGGAAAGTCCTGTCCATTAATGAAGAGGAAAATTAGGCAAGTTTTGGTTTAATTTTCTACTGTATACGATAAAATTTCCATCGCGTGATGCTTGTTAGCTGGATTGTCAACATAATTCCTATTTTAAATAAACGACTTGTCTTTGGGGGTGAAGAACTAAGCAGCGCTGTTGGACGTTTTCATTAAAAAAGCAAACATTCCCGATTACAAAGTTTACATAGCAAAGAAAATCGGAAAGTGTGCAGGAGTGTTAAATTGTCACTAAGATCTTAAAGTAAATACCGTTAAATGAATAAAAAGATGGATCATTTCTTTTCTCCTCATTAACAGACTAAAATTTCTTTTATGCCTAATGCAACATATATAAATAAAAAAAATTGACATTCTTTGAATTAAAAAAGAGTCAACTGTTCTACTAGGAAATACTTAACAAAATGTTACTAATTATTGTGTTTGCTTAGCTCAACGTTTTGAAGTTTCGAGTGCATTTTATATATAATTAGTTGAAATTCTACATAGGCAAAGTAAAATTTTTTGGTTGATTGCACAGAAATAATTCTCCGATTAATTTAATTTATTATGCTTTTATCATGCAGCTTAGTATTTTTTAAATTTCCTATCAGTAAAATGCAATTTTTTTCAAGATACTTTACAGTAAAGTGAAGAACAAATCATATGATGCAGAAATTTAATCATTGCAATTATTTTCATTAAAGCGGAATTTAGACCCTTGATACAGAAAAAAGCGCACTATAGCTCATAGTACGGAGAGTGTTTTATCCTAAATTTACAGAAGTATTTATTTTAAGGCAGAGATAAAATTAAATTGTCTCTTTACTGATGAAATACATTATTCTATACCTTACATACAGGGTGTCCACTCCAATCGTGGACCAATAGCTAATTTCTAAACCGTTAGAGATAAGCATATAGTTTATTTAGGAAAAAATCTCCAAATTACGAAAGGAATTTTGGGTCTATTCAATGTTTTTCAAAAAATCAAATTTTGAAAGAGTTACGAAATTTAAATTTTTATACAGCCCCCCAGACCTATCAATCATATTTAGTAAAACATTTTTGACACTGTAACGTTTAAAACTAAAAAAAAATCACTCTTCTACCACAAAAATTGACCGAGTTATGACGTTTTGAAAAATCAAGATTTTGCATTATTTCATGACGTCATCGAGCGATCGCTTAAGGGACCGTATGCGAAATCCTTCAAAATCTTGATTTTTCAAAACGCCATAACTCGGTCAATTTTTGTGGTAGAAGAGTGATTTTTTTTAGTTTTAAACGTTACAGTGTCAAGAATGTTTTACTAAATAGGATTGATAGGACTGGAGGGCTGTATAAAAATTTAAATTTCGTAACTCTTTCAAAATTTGATTTTTTGAAAAACATTGAATAGACCCAAAATTCCTTTCGTAGTTTGGAGATTTTTTCCTAAATAAACTATATGCTTATCTCTAACGGTTTAGAAATTAGCTATTGGTCCACGATTGGAGTGGACACCCTGTATAAAAAAAAGTAATGAATAAGCAAATATTTTCGATTTTGGAAATATTAATACGTTTTAAATAATTGTGCCGAATTAATTTTTGCCAATTTTGAAAAAACGTTAGCGTGTCTGCATGTAAAGTCTGTAAGTAAGGTGCTGAAAAACATTTCAGCCGGGAATTTTCATAAATGCAATTGGTTTTTAACCCATTAATGCCTGAATTTTTTTTCCAAAGATATTTTGTTTTATGGTTACAAACAGTGTTTAATGGACAGGAAAAATAATTTAAAAAATGTGTAAAAAATAATTTTTTGGTTAAGGAAAAAAAATCGTCCATAAAAAGTTCCGATAGACCCAGAGGGTACATACTTTTTTTACTAACATTTTTTTCTGCCTACGATATAATATTTAAAAAGACATTTCGTGAGAAGAAATAAAATCAGCAATTAACATAAACTGAGAAGCTGGGAATAACTTTGAAAACTTCGCTTTATTTCCTGATATTGTGAATGATGTCATTTTTGATAAAGATCATATTGAAATTGCTACAGAACACACTTTACAATGGTTACGTGCTGCAATCTGTTAATAACGAACTGAGACAATACCAAGGTACTCATTGAACACTATTATTTGGTTGAAATGTTCATTTTGGGGAAATTCAGACCCTTTTTTGGACCGACCTTAAAAAAGGACACAATGCATTAATGGGTTAAAATGCTCTGTGGAAACTAAAATTATAATTTATTACTCGTACTGAAATGAACAGAAACTCATGCAGTTTTAGTTATAACTTAAACGTTTTAATTTCACTATATTTGTTGCCATAGTTAATTAAAAATTAACTTGAAATACAAAACTAGCGAATTGCAGAAAGTAATAATAGCATTAGGGATGTCTGAAAGCTGAAAAACGTACTTACTACGCTCGTGAAAAGAAATAAAAGGCAAATAAACAAAAATATGACAAAAAAATAAAATGGTGTTTCCCGCAGGAAAAGTAAATTTCATGCATCATTGCAGTTTTATTTTTATTCCTCAGATTAATTAAAAGAGATGGTCATGTGATCTTCGGAAAACAGAAAGCACTCGACTTGAGTTTTAATCATAACGATTCTTACAGATTGTTTAGAAACTTCCAGTAACTTTAAACAAATTTAACCTCACACAAAAAAAATTCTGCTTTTTCAAAAATGAACTTAAAACAGGAATAAAAAGGAGCGAACTGGACTTTAAGAAATAAGAGATGAGTTGGTCAAGTTTTTTTTCCACTAATTGGTCAAGTTTTTCTTTTTAAATTCTGCTTAAGTTACAAATAGATGCACACATACACAGATACGTTCTACCTACTCTAATATTAGTAAAGATGATTTAATCCTTTTGAAATTACTTCATTTAATTGAAGTTTTCATAGCAAATGTATTGCTGAGTTATCAAATCTATGGTAGGATCAACACTATTAAATTTTAGATTTTCAGTTTTAATCATGTTTTGACTCGATATTTAACAGGTATTATATTATTAGCATATGTTTTTAAAATGAGGTTTTTTACAAAAATCTTATATTCTGCTGAAAACTGTATTCACCACTTAAATTTCAGCGAAGTACAAATAGTTTTGACATTTAGCCACTATTAGAATATGATTCAATCTTTACAACATAAAATTAAATGGTCGATCATAGTCATAAATTAAGTTAAAAAAGAGAGAATTTCTGAATCGAGCTCCGACCAGTCATCAAACCCTTGCAAAATTTTAAGACATTTTTTTTTCTCATTTTGATCGGAAATGATCTGGAATTAAATTTAAAAAAAAAAAGGAAAGCTTTAGAACTGACATTGAAGAACAACGCTCTGGGAATGAGGAAAGTGGGGACTCTACTTTTTCTCAATCGCCGGTCTGAGGAGCGTATTACACCAAATCCATTGTAATTCCATTAAACTGCCACCCGCACGTGGCATGCGGGGATTTCCTCTCTTCACTTCCTTTCCCCATCCAACCCTTTCTCGGATTTTAGCCTCCAATCCCCCGACTTTCCATATCCGCGGGACTCTCCATCCACCTCACTGCCGGTGTTACCTGGGTATTAAAGGGGCTGTGTACAAGTTGAAATTTAAATATTTTTAAGTCGCCGTTTGACCACTTTTGCCCGAATAAAATCAGTCGTTCTAACAAGGGATCATTATAAGACTAATATATCGCACCCTTGCTACAAAAGTGCCACAACTCAAAAAACTACGTTTTCCAGGAATTGCAAAAAACTGTTCGCGGGCTGACTAGGCACATTTTAGTATTTTAGAATTTCTCAATATGAATACCGATACATCTCAAACTATGATCGTTAATTACGCACGTTACTCTACGACGGCTGGACGACAACTCAAGATGTGGCATTTCAGTGGAAGGGGTCCTATGCATCTTGATAACAACAAAACACCATAACTGCTCTCTGGCGGCTGATTTTTCAATGCAACTTCTGGCTCTTTTGAAGATTGGTAGAGACGTGTAAACTACGTCTAATGACGGTCATAACTCAAAAATTACAATTTTTGAGTTGTGGCACTTTTGTTGCAAGGGTGCGATATGCTATTGTATATTGTTTAGATTTATTTAAAGATATTGCAGCTCCTTTTATCATCCGTGCTAATTTTTCAAAAGGTTACTGAAGGGACAAGTGGATAAAGGTCATATGTGACAATTTTTGACACTTACTTTTTACCATCTATGAAGGTGATAAGTCCATCAGTATCATGTCCCCTTAGTCACAGAAATGGTTGGTAACTAGAATATGATCCTGTTTTACCCGTTGAGAAAAATCTATTCAAAAATAACACAACATTTTTTGAAAGCTTTTTCTAGAAATTTTAAAAAAATGTCACATATCACCTTTATCCACTTGTTCTATAATTTCTGTAATTTAAACACAATTCTTGATGTATGTTACATTTTGTAATATAAAAGATTTTGATTTTATAGGATTCGTGTGTTTACAAGAAATGCATAGTAAATTCAAAAATCAATAATTGGTGACCGTATTTCGAAAGAGCCGAAACTCACACTGAAGTGTCAAAATTAAAGGCGAGACGGTCCTCTCAGAATAACTTTTGTACCAAAACTTTCCAAAACAATGTAAATAGTACCAATAGAGCACCAAGACGTTAGAACAGGAGTAATGCAATCAAAAGTATCAAAGTATACTTTATCTGAAACGTATCATACACCACAATGAGACGCTAGGTCTAAACATAAGTAGGTGTTCAGCAAGAAACATCCAGCATTTAGTAAAAGATATGTTGTGTAGGCTTTACATTGTTTGCTAATTCTGAACATGATTTTGTCTTGAGTGGCTAAGGCATTCTGCCCTTTTTTCGTGTAGCCAAAGTTATTACAAGTCATAAACTATTTGCTGCCAAGCATCTCTCTTGAAAGTTTCATACATGCTCGATGGGATTTTGCTTCTAAGAAGTTGCCAAAAAATCTATGAGTTCACTACTCTAAACTCTTCTACAGTAACCGTGAGACATGATGGGGTTTGGTCGTACCTAAAAAAACTAAGGACCCATCACACCTCTAAAAAGACCCACATAGGACTGGCAAATCTCACTATAATAACTAGTCCCACTGATTTAATCTCCTTAAATGGTTTAAAAGTTTGTCCCATTACCAATAATGATACCACCCGAAGTTAAAATTCTGCGACTTTTAAGTCACGTTGGTGGTGTTTTCTGCTCTCTTCATTAGTTCAGAGCAACCACACAAGCGAAATCGACCCATATTTGGGAAGGGCACCAGATCCATGGGTTTTCTGTCCAATGTAGGAGTTTCCGGTGCCACAAAAAAAAGGCCTTCTCTAGTGAACAGTCGATTAAGATACCAAAAAAAATACAAACATAACACCACTGTGCTGTCTCCTAGCGGCAGTAAGCACATTATAGGTTGTCCAGAGTCTGTTGTAGGTGTACGCTATTTCTCCCGCTGACTACCGCTTGCTCTATTTCCCGCAGAGCAATTGCCGTTTGCTGTTGTGGTTACTTATGGACAACCACTGCTCAACTGTCAGACATCTGTTTGTAGAGGTAGAAATGCTCTCTAAAATCGTGAAACGATCCCTAGCAGCATAATCTCATCGGCCGATGATCGGCCATTCATCGAAACCCGATGAAATTCTCATGCCGATAATCCACTATGTCTCATCGGCCGAACAGAATCCGAGCAGCAAAATCCGATGAGTTTTGCTCGAAATACGATGAGATTTGGAGCAATTTACGAGCAAAACAGTCCCGTGCCGATGAATTTCATCGGGAAACTTGATCGGAAGGATATCGTTTACCGATGGAATATAGCTCGGCTTATTTACATCGGGAAAGTTGATAGGAAGGCTATCGCTTTCCGATGAAAAGTAGCTCATTGAAAACCGTGCTCGGATACTGATCGGAACGATGTCATCGTGCGTTACGGGATCAGTTTACGAGGAGTTCGATGATCGGCCGAGCAAAATCCGATGAGTTGATGCTACGAGCAATGTTGAACTCCGCAGTCATAATTTTCACACTTCAACCATCTGCAGTCTTTCCGATGATTAAACCTTAGGTAAAATTGTCCAGATGTGTCCCAAGAAACCCATTGTGCGACATTTTACACTCAGACAGAAACTCACTGTCGTGTAAACTGATGTTCGAAATGCAATCGCCCACACAGGGGTGCTGAGGTCACCCCGCCAATGTTATTTACCCCTTTTAAAACTCCTCGACCATATCTAAATGCATGTGTTCGTATGTGCTGACGTACCTGACCCTAGTCAATCTTCTAATCGGTGTTTAACTCCGCCGTAGATTTTATTCCATCTCGTATACTGATTCTTCCACTTAGTCCGTAATTTTTACAGACCAGTGTTTGTGAAAATCAATTTTCCGATTTCTACACTGCCAAAAATAGATGTTTTTATAGTATATTACAGCTACTTTGACATTAATGAACTAAAATGGCTAGTTTACAGTAATAAACTGTACAACTGCTAGTTTTGAAGTTTTTTACTGCGCATTTTACAGTTTTAAACTAGAACCATTGCTGCAAGTATTATACTGTTGTTTTTACAATACAATACCGCTAATTTTAAGGCAATAAACTGGAAAATTGCTTATTTTACAATAATAAACTAAAATTGCTAGTTTTACAGTAATAAACTGTAAAATATCAAGTTTTACAGTTTATTACTGTTCTTTTACAGTTTTAAACTGGAACCTCTGCTGCCAGTATCATACTGCAAAAAAAAAAAAAAAAAACTTTTTTTTTTTTGCAATGTACAAAATTGTTTTACAAATAGAAAACGTAAACTAAAATACGTCAAACATGTTATTTATACACGAATTTATAAGTATTGCGTTGAAGAAATGCAGGCACATGGGCAATAAGAAAATCATTTTTCAATATAAAAAGATATGAGCTTATACGTTAACGGTCATTCCAGGAAAAAAGGGCCCTTAAAAAAAAAAAAAAAGGTTATTTCATTCAAAAACGTTTTCTCACTCATAAAGCTTGGTAAAAGTTATTCTAGTAGCATCAATTTCAATGAAAACTCAAAATTTATTGCCCCACTGTAATTTCCAGTGATAGTCATTTTTTGAAGTGCTTTAATTATCATAAAATTCATATTAATCAAACTATAAAATACATTAAGCTTTCGAAAAGTTTCATATAAACGATAATTTTTGTGTTTTAATCAGGTAATGCTTTGAGATTTCTCTTTTGGGAAAGAAATTCTGGGAATGAAATCTTGTAACAGAAAGCTTTTGTTTCAATATCATAAGTGTCTTAAAATTTTCTTTTATATTAGTGAATAAATAGTGTATTGTGCCATTTTTAAGAATTTTTTGTGAAATTTTCAAGGAGAATTCGATTGCCTTTATTGTTAATTTGCTTTTATGGCACTATATTTCAATTTACATTCTTTATGCCAGTGCTGCTATTGTAGAATTTAATACATTAGAACATGATGCTATATTTTGCTCTTCATATTATTGTGTTTTATTTTCTGCCCCATATCTAAGTTAAGGAAATACTGTATTATAAGCTCATAAAAATCCATTGATGTAATCAATAAGATGTATAATGGTTAACAAAAATTAAGATCATTTTCGGCTTTTTTTATTTCGGGTTTTCAAAAAATATATGGCTGATTCTACAAAAATGGGCACTTTTATGTTCCATATGGATTGCTCTTTTTGTTTTTAATTTAATAAAAAACTACTTTGGAAATATTTTTATGCGTCTTTTGTTCTATAATTCTGATTATCAACAAAGTCAAAAATTAATTATTATTCATTTAAAAATAAAATATTACATTGAAATATCATCCACATGCCCAGTCCCATAGGTGCAATTTTCACAATCAAGGGAATATAGATTAAAAAAAAGCAAGTGATTTTTTTTCTCGGGAGTTTTTTATTTATAAATGTGAATGTGTGCAAGATGTAAATAACGGAAAAAAGCAAAATAATGTGAAAATAATATCTCCAAAAGTTAAACTAAACTTTGTCCCAGCGATTATCAGTCATCCACCTGTCTGAAAAGTATAGATATTTTTCTCTGAAATGTTTTATTTCAAAATCTGGCAACACATCTTGACATAAAGCATGGAACTTAGTTATTCCTGGCTGAAGATAAATTTTGCTAATCTGCAATTACTTTTTGATAAAAAGCAAGCTAAACTCAACTTTCAAGGCAAGTGTCTTTCATCTTTGTCATTAACATGGCCTACAGAATGCAAGTAAAATGTACATGTAAATAAATTTTGATAATGAATAGTCCTAAAGCTTACATTTGTTGGCTCTTATTCGAAGTTGGACCGAAAAATATTCAGAAATGACATTTTGAGAACACATTACTTGTATTATGTCATCCACATGCCCTTTTTCTAATGTAATTCACATGCCCCAATGCCCAATATGAGACACGTGGATGAATCAAAAGCCAAACTATGACAGTACAATGTTTACAAATGCGGTCTAACAGTTTACAGGTTAAAAAATTTCATTGGTATACCTATTGTGTTTGTGTTACTTACATACTTATTGTGTTATTCACATACCCATTGTGTCATCCACTTGTCCTTTTTATCATTCACATATGCCTTAAAAAAATAAAAATCGAAAAATACAATAACATACAAACATTTAAACTCTGCTGATATTCTATTTTAATTATATAACTTATAAAGTATAAAGCAGTGAGTAACCGCGTCTAAGCAAGGGCTAAGGCAGAAACATGCAATACACCGCCAACTCGGCTATTTCGATCTTGTGCAATGTGCTAAACTTTTACAATTGCTGCTTTTACGTGAAATTATGTTTTTTCTCGAATCATACATTTTACATTTTTATTAAAAAAAAACGAAATAGCTTAAAGTCTTAAGGTCTTGAGACGACGCTGAACTTCAAGTAGTCTCTACCCAAGTAGCATCAACTCATCGGATTTTGCTCGGCCGATCATCGAACTCCTCGTAAACTGATCCCTTAACGCACGATGACATCGTTCCAATCAGTATCCAAACACGGTTTTCGATAAGCTACTTTTCATCGGAAAGCGATATCCTTCCGATCAACTTTCCCGATAAAAAAAAGGCCGAGCATCCAAAATTGATCCTCAATTCATCGGCACGGGACTGCACTGCTTGTAAATTGCTCCAATTCTCATCGTATTTCAAGCAAAACTCATCGGATTTTGCTGCTCGGATTCTGTTTGGCCGATGAGATATATTGGAGCATTTCCCGATGAGGACTCATCGAATCCGATCATCGGCCGATGAGAATTTCATCGAGTTTCGATGAATGGCCGATTATCTGCCGATGAGATTATGCTGCTAATAAGGGATCATTTCACAGTTGACAACCAAATTTCTGCGAATTAAGAGATTTTGTATGGGTTTCACTGTCGCAAATTTTCAATAAATATTAATTGATCATTTGCTGGTCAACTTCTCGAGTGGTCAAAGAAATTTGACCCAGATGGGAAGGTCTCGGATTCGAATACCGGCTCGGGCATGGATGTACTATCTCTTTCTCCAGTTTTTGTCTTTCCCTTATGTGAATATGCTGCTAGGCTGGAAATAGTTGCCCACCCTGTAAATGGGTCCATGTAACAAATGTGTACTGTAGAAGTTGGACTTCACACCCAATGATAGTAAGGGAATACGAGCCAGAGTGAAATTGGTAAGATAGCTAACTTATTTCAAAATGAACTCATCGGAAATTTGTTCTGACAATTATTGTAGATAAAGATTGAATAATGTATTTTGGATGACAACTTGCGTTGAAATATTGTTTTTCGTTTTTGGCAGTTATTTTGCACCTTAAAAAGAAGGTAGAAATTTTCCACCTTAAAAAACCATGGGACAAAGTAAAAAATGCAATATTTTTACTATGAAAAATTTTCTACTTTATGAATAACTGTAATTTTCATCAAATGGACGTGTAAAGAAACGAATAAATGACTTATTAATCTATATACATAAAAGACTACTTTTGTATCCGTATGTCCGGTGTAATCTTCCAAACTACTTAACCGATTTTAAGCATTTTTTACCGTAGATAGCTACAGTAACAGGGAGCAGGATAAGCTATAATTTATTTCTAAAAAGCTTAGTTTAAAAAAGTTATTATGGAAAATAGTAAATTTCATGTAGTTTCCCCATTAAATGATTAAATTTTCAGTCCATTGTTGCAAAAATGTATTGCCTGGTAACAACAATATTAATAGTGATCATAATGAAAATGTGAACCAAGGCTTCACTGGAGTAAGTATGAAATTTATTGCTTTCTTAGGATTTTTAGATTCATCTGTGCCAATAATCGCTAACGGGGTAAATAAAAATATAATTGATTTTGGCAACAGTTAGAGAACAGAAAATGTTTATAGTCAAAAAATTTCTAAGTTAGGTACGTAAAATGTTTTCACCAATGTAGTCACAAGGATATAAACTAATGATGGTACTTATTTTACGTGTAATGTTTGGAAATACTTGACTCCAGTGCGATTAATTGTACAGGGTGCGACAGAGAAACTTGTTGATTTTAATTGGATGCTAATTAGCAAGGAGTGGTCAGAAAGTAGTGGATAGAGTCTCATGTTAAATAGGTCCTGAAGTTTTGTTATCTCACAGTTTAGTTGTCGCCATGCGTTGGACAAAGGAGCAACGAGCGTTCGCCGCCGAATATTACTTTTCAAATAATCTTTTGGTGGTCGCCACTCAACGTGCCTTCCGAACTCGGTTCAAAATTCAGCCCGTTGTTCCCATTCCTGGCTGGGAATCAACTGTTTTGTGGGTGAAAACATTCAGGGAAAGTGAGAGTGTGGCAAACAGAGGCCCAGGAGGTCAACGGACTTCTAGAACCCTAGAAAACGTCGAAAAAGTGAGGGAGTCGTTTTTGCGCTCTCCCATGCGTTCGGCGCGTAACCACGCTGCTGCTTTGGGGATTTTTGATTGACACTGAGACGAATTCTTCACGACGAACTCCAGTTTCATCCCTACAAACTTGCTGTGGTTCACCAGTTGAGTGATAACGTCTCCTTGAAAGGTGACGTACCGTGGCCGGCCCGCTCTTCCGATTTGACACTCTGACTATTTTTTATGGGGGTTTCTCAAATCGATCGTTTACAACGACAAGCCCCGGACCCTGCAACACCTGGAGAACAACATCCGGCTTGCTATCACCAACATCCCATCAGTCGATATGCTCGAAAGAGTGCAGCAAATCTAGGGTACATGAGGCATCATTAACAGGGTCCGTCATTCTTCCCGATGTAGTATTTAAATCTAACTAATATAAAAATTCATATCTTATAAAAAGTAGTAAACTGATACATGATGTACTTTTCCCTTAGTTGACTTTTCAAGT
Organism: Uloborus plumipes; assembly: GCA_038373865.1. NCBI lineage: Eukaryota > Metazoa > Arthropoda > Arachnida > Araneae > Uloboridae > Uloborus > Uloborus plumipes. Next base: position 112,484 of record JAXGGA010002713.1, read on the forward strand.
CTGCAAGTTTCTCCGCCGCACCCTGTACCAAGCTTATAACATTTCCGATTTACCTAAACATTATTTTTTGTAGCTTGAATTTGTATTTAAGGTGTGTAATACGGTTTTTTAGTTTGTCCAGTCAGAAAAAATTGTCATTGTTTACAGAAGTAGCCATTGTGTGTATAGATATGCACTTTAATGTTGAAAAATTCATGAACGAGTGTCTCTAAAACACCATACCCGGCCGAAACCCGGGCAGGGCCGGGTACCCGGCCAGTGAAACATAAACGAACAAATAAACAAATCAATGAACTTATTAATTTATGAGAAAAAGAAATGAATGAATAAAATACGGAACGAATAAAAAAATCAGTGAACAAATGAACAAATAAGTGAATTAATAGGTAAAATAATACAAATTAATTAACAAATAAGGAAATACTTATGTGATTTTAAAAACTAATGCATAAGTAAACGAAATGAACTATTTCACTTTGCCCCGTGTGCACTTGACAAATTACATTGAACATTTAAAATCAAGATTCGCTTAATATAAACTAAATAAGTTTTGCACTGGAAACCAGTAGATCTCAATTAATACTTATATGATAATTTCAAAAATTTTATAATTGTATCATAATAAAAATATTTTAGAAAAAAACACTAATATTACAATAAGTGTATCAAATTTTGAATTGGACTTGTATAATTCTTTTCATTGATCTTTAGATCTATCTATTTGTTGACAGGAATAGACTGTATGTCTAGGGACTTTGTTAAAATATTCTAGATAGGTGGCGCTGCAAACTGTGAAAATATTTTGCTTTCACTTAACCCCGCTATTTCACTTTGCCCCACATTCCCCTACATATGGAGAAAGAATCAGAGCACGCCAAATTGCCAGGCTAGTTTGCAGGAGCCAACAACAGTCAGTTTCTACGAATGAAACTTCTTTTTGTATTTTCTAAAAAAATATTAGTCTATAAAATGAGTTTTATTCTGAGTTTTTGAACAAAAACAAGCGCGTTGTTCTCTTATAAGTAGTTTTCACAAATGGCGTGCACAATTTTTATTGTTAGCTAATAACACCTTATTACATCAGCAATTCCTGTTTTGTAAAAAACAGAAGTGTTTACAGCCCAATCTTCTACACTGCGAAAAATGAACAGTTGTGTTTACAGTATGATTCTGGCAGCCGAGGTTCCTAATTTAAAACTGTAAAATGCACAGTAATAAACTGTAAAACTAGCAATTTTACCGTTTTTTACTGTAAAAATATGCATTATAGTTTATTTCAGTAAAATTCAGCTGCATTATACTGTAGAAAAAACAGTATAATACTGGCAGCAGATGTTCCAGTTTAAAACTGTAGAATGAACGGTGATAAACTGTTAAATTAGCAATTTTACCTTTTATTACTGTAAAATTCGCACTTTTACAGTTTATTGCTATAAAATTAGCTGTATTATACTGTGAAAACAACATTATTGTTTTACAGTGTAGATTTTGTGAGTTTTTAATTTAATACTAGCTGCCAGGGCAGCTAGATTAGCTTCCTGCGGCATGTTGATGCATAACGTCCTCCCTCTCTAACTATTACCTCATTCTGAAGTTATATTATTTGATAGAATTTAATGTTCATTCGATTTCAAGACATACCACGCATGTGGCCCGGCGTTGCACGGGCACTTCATGCCTTTAAAGTAGTGAGGAAATTTTCAAGAAACTACTCCCCGCCAAGGCGGCTCGCTAACAGGCGCTTCACGACTTTACTTTTTTCCTATATAAAAAATCATTCGAATTATTGAGATGCTACGCGCCTTCAAGATGGTGAGGAGAGTTTCAGTAAGTTCAGCTCGCTCAAAGAAAAAAAGCAGACATAGGACCGAATTCAAGTGAAACACCATTGCAATCGCTTCGAGACGATCGCAAATTGCCATCGCTACTGGAAGTCGAATTACATTAGAATCGCATCTCGTAGCGATTGTAACGCATCCAAATTTGGGAATTTGCGATTGCATTAGTGAGTTGCGATCGTCCGTGTTTCACTTGAATTCCTGCCATAGACACTCAGTTTTTAATATAAGTAGATGGCTTTTCAACAAATGAATGTTTCAAAATATTACAAGTAGCTAAGCGATAAAAATTCTACGTAAGTGGCCCGCTTATGAGTTTCGTGTTTGATTTAGTGAAGCCTTCATTCAAAATTCTCATTATCATTGTTATCACTGTTTCATAGCAACGACGGTTTGCAAGAATGGATTTCATATTTAATCATTTATTAGGCTTAATCGCTTTAAACTTGACTACTTATTAATTGATATCTTCGCTAATTAAAATCGTATACTTATATCAATTGAAACTAATGAAGCCTGAAAAATTACCTATCTATCGGTACCTGGTTCGACTTTCAGGTCATTGGCGTTCAGGAGAAAGAAGCGTGACATAGAAAGATAGTTAGAAAGAAAGATAGTTAGAAAGATACTCAGTTTTTAATATAAGTAGATTTTCAACGTTTTCTCGACATACAAGAAACACCTCTACGGCACAAAACAACAACAACAGCGGCTGAAGCGTGCGAAGGGATATTTCTCCACGTTTCATCGCAATGAGTCGTCAGCCCCCGACACCCGTTCCCGCATGGCTGAAGGCGAAAGGAGAGTTGAGAGAACACGAGGAGAGGAAGAAGGAAAACGATGAGCGCCTCTGGGACAGTGAATCATGGACTCGTGACGTCACAGCCCTCCGTACGTGTAATCGCTTTCTGGAAGTCACTTCCTATCAGTCTTTATTCTTTTGGACTTTATTTCCTCCCTTCGCCCATTTCTTTCTTTCTTCTTCTTTTTCCAGCTTCCCCCCCGTTTTAAGTTTTACTTTTGCTAGAGTCTCACTTTCTTTGTGTCCGGTCCAATGAGCTGAGCTTTAAATACCTTGGATTTCTTTTTTTTTTCCCCTTTTCTTCGGTTGCTCTAGGAAAGTTCCGATGAATACTTTTGTAGAAATTAGTGATTTCATTAAAAATGGATTATTTTCTGCCGATGTTGCGGAAAAACAGTGCATATTATTAAGTGGTGAACTTTTGTATTCTTCAGAAAGTTAGTTTCCGTCTTTAGGTGAACCGAAACCATAAAAATTAATTAGAAAGCATTATTTTTTTTATTTTCTCAACGTCTAACAGTTCATTTAAATTATCTTAGTTTTTCAAAACGAATAACGTATCGATTAGTTAACACGTTAACTGCCAAGCTACGAAATAATTCGTAGATTATAAGTTGGGCTAAAACCAATGTACTTGTGCGCTAGTTTGGATTTCATAGAACCTTCCATGTGAAGCCAAATATCACTGCCCATAAGATAGCGTTTGGCAGAACTGAAGCAATTACATAGACAGGATGTCATGACCATGCTGTGGGTGTAATTGCTTCATCTCTACTTATGCCTCAGTATGATACAAACTTTCTAATATGTATGAAAGCAGCTAATCTAGGGACTACAATCTACCTCAAAGTGGACTCTATCGACTAGACTCTCATATGCAATACACCGCCAAATCGTTTATTTCGATCCTTGGACTGCAGTTTCGGGCTTATTATGCTCTCATCAGCATGGAATACGAAAGTAAACGAGTTGGAGGCAAAAATCCTCTTTAGCCCGAACTCCACATGAGCAGAAAACCGAA